>JASTWP010003030.1:0-31751 GCA_030770255.1 Temnothorax ravouxi
ACGACTTGCACACCCTATTTTATGTTGCAAGTGCGTGGAAAGTGGTCTATCACGCACGCGTAGCGTGCGTAAAGGGCCACTTTCCATGCACGTGTTACATAAAATATGTTAAATCATATATATATATATTTCAAATATATAATTTATAAATGTAACTCTCGTTTCGTGAACCTGATCGAGAGTGAAGAACAAGCGACACTACTCTCGTTTCTCACGGTTTCGAGATTAGTCTAAAGACCGGCCGTGTAAAATAAGAGAGAGAGGAACGAGGCGGAGGAGAGAAGGAAGAAAGAGAGAGCCCCCGTGGAGTCGAAGCGGCGACCTTCTTTTCTATTCGTTGCGGCTCGATGTGAACGCGAAAATGTTCTACTTCGCAAAGTATTCAATGGTAATTCTTTTCAAAACTAGAAAAATAACAAGAAAATCAAACTCTAAAAGAAAAAAGCATAGAAAAAAAACTTCAACATTATTATCCCTTCATCGATTGATTTTTTTTCTTAGACTCTCGAACATACAAATTTCAATTTTAAATTTAGCAAAACTAAAGTTTATAATGTAATAAAAGAAAATATAATAAAAATACAATTTTAAAAAATACAAAATCTTTGATATATTTCTCCTTGCAGTATATTTCACAGAAAGTAGAAAGTGGTTACGGTAACAGATTATGAGAAAGTTTTGTATACGTTATACATAGACAAAACAAGAAAAACACTTTGGCCGTGAAGAATGAATTGAAAGTTCGGGGTGTTCCTGTAGTCAAAAAAGGACAAAGAGAAAGATCAAGGAGCTAAGAATCGTCGTGAAGGAATAAAGAGCGGCGAAGAAGGCCAGTGGCCGTCACGGTATTGCTTCCGACGCGGCTCGCTTTTCCCTCCTTGTGCATACAGCATATATACGGTAGGATTTGCGAAATTGATTCTAAAATGCGCCATCGCGATACCGACAAGAATCTCTACTCTTTCAAACTAAATCAAACTTGATTAAAATCCAAGATATGTGAGTAACGTCACAAAAATAAAACGTACAACTTGAATTCAACTTGATATCCAGAACACTCCCAAATAGTATCAATTCAATGTGCGAAATTCCGAAACACTTGGAGAGCGAAAGAGACTTTCTTCGAAAGTGAAATATATAAACCAATATGTTCCTTCGAAATTTTTCCTTTCTTGTTTCATGCGGTTTGTCACTTCGCAAATTACCATCATTATTATTATTAATCAATTATCATTTCATAGTCACATAAGTGGCAACTGATCGAGGACCGCGTTTGCAACCGATTCACAGCGTTCGCTCCGAACTATAGACACACCCTGTACAGCCTGGTAGGGCACACACAATGTGTGCGAAACGGCGCCTGCGGCCTCTCCGCTCCGTTGTGCTCCCACCGTCCGCAAATAACCTGCACAATAATCGTGCTCGCGGCAGCGAGAGAGAAAGAGAGCTGCAAGAGAGCCTCCCTCGCTCTCACTCTTTATTAGATTTCCGCTTGTCCAACCGCGCCGCTGTGCCGCGACTTTACCCTTTCGCCCCCATTTTTAAATATTTAGCATTCCGTGTGTGATAACGCACCAGCTGTAACGTCTCCCCGGGATATAACGTACCCTCGTAAAAAGAATATTTGAATATTCCGATATAAATTTTAAGACGCTATAATGCTCACTGAACAGCTACTTTACGATGTAAAGTCTAATATTACGATCTTAAAGAGCGACTCTGTATTCTTGATGCTTTCAACGCGCGCAAATTCCACGTGACGTACGTCGCGATCGCGTAAACCTGCAGGTGCAGACGTGTGTGAAGTTAGCATCTCAAGTGTTAGCATCTCACAAATAAACTGCCAATTCACTTGCATCCAGCATAGTTCTACAGTTCCTGATAATTTTTAACAATAGTTCTGTTGAATTTACTATTAAAATCGCGTTTTTAAGAAATGAGATGCTAACTTCCAAAAACACCTAATAGCATCTCATTGTATTTCGAATACATAATCACGGAAGAGTAAGATTCCATAAAGTTCTCTATTCCAGTCAACTTTTTGTTTGAATCAATTCTTTTGCTTTAATGGTCGGAGCTATTTGTTTAAATCATAGAGAAACTCTAGAACTGTAAACAATTAGTTAGTTTCCACGCCAGCTTCATACACATGGTATCAGATGGGTTTTGTAATTATAAATTATTTTCTACGAAGTTTAATCGTCAGAACTATTGACAGAATGTGTCTAAAATAGAGAACTTTATGGAATCTTACTCCTTCGTGATTATGTATTCGAAATACAATGAGATGCTATTAGGTGTTTTTGGAAGTTAGCATCTCATTTCTTAAAAACGCGATTTTAATAGTAAATTCAACAAAACTATTGTTAAAAATTATCAGGAACTGTAGAACTATGCTGGATGCAAGTGAATTGGCAGTTTATTTGTGAGATGCTAACACTTGAGATGCTAACTTCACACACGTCAGGTGCAGGTGGATCTTCTCGTCAACTCGCATCGCATCTGCGCGGCCGATCCTGCGTTGCACCTGGCAAGACGACGCGACGTGTGATGCGACGTGACGCGAGTCAGGTCCTGTTCTCGCGGACCTGACACCATTTCGCTCTGTCCCTTTTATGGCAAAATTATGGAACGCGCATGGAACGAGCATTATCGCAAAGATACGATGGTCGGCTGCTGTGTCAAGGTCACCGCCGACGCAGGTAGGTCGCCTAGGCCCGCCAGGCACGAGAGAACCTGCGCCCGTCGCGACGTCGAATGTGACGAGCGAGGTGTTATGGAGACGACTGGGGGAGAGAGGACGAAGAGGAGGCCGCGAATATTTTAACGAGCTGTTGCGGAACGCGCTCGATTTATGCGAATAACGGCGATTTATTATCGTGTCTGCCTTGTCGCCGGTGACTTCTCGGCGTAATCTCTCAGCGCATATACGAGGCGCAATTCATTCGAGAGTAGAAATTATTATAAAAATTGATGTAAAAGATTGCGAAGGATATTCGATATAAACAATTATTTATAAAAATCTAAAGCAGTTTAAATATGGAATGTGAGGGCGAACAAGATTTTCAAGCTTTTGACGTGAAATGATTTTCTCGGAGGTCAAGAGTTTGGAAATAAAAATTCAAGAGACACGCAAGAATTTACACCGTATACCTATATAATTCTCCTCGTCTAAATCTTCTGAGACATAAATTTGCAATTTTTTAAGAGATCTCAGCGTAATTCTGCAAAAGGGAAAAAACACATTTTTGCGTAAAATATTTTACATTTCCGGAATAAATTCGGGGATTACTGACCGGACGATGCCGTCGCGGTATCCATTGCTGTATAACGTTTTTCACCGAGTTTCAAATACCTAGCTTGTTTAGAACCGTATTACCTTTCCGCTTTCGTCGTCGATAATCAGAAACGTCAACAAGCCTTTGCCAACGATATATATAGAACCCCGAAATGATCAAAATCGAATTCGATATCACGGAGAGAATTTTTTGTTATATTTTACCCTTAAATTCACTACAAACTTAAGACAACTTGGCAATCAAGGGATTTTTAAAATATACAAAAGACATTTTACGAACAACGTGATAAAAATTACCATGCAGATTGGTAAATATTGAAAAATTATTGAAATTTCCTAAATATATTTTAGTAAAATTAATCAAATATATTTTATATTTTAATGAAATAGATATTAATATTTCTTATTATGGATGGATATTAATCAGAATAGCTCACATAAAATTCTTGGTGGTACATGTTGTCCCACAACTACCATGATTTCAGGGTAAATTTTAAGAGAAAATTCTCTCCGTGTACGTTACCGAATTTTGTGGACAAGTACCGCAATTGGCCGATACTGGCGCGCGCGTTGTTTTTCGAATTGTGAGTTTTTTTTTTCCATTAACCGAGCACAATCTATCGCGGTGGAAACGACCGTTTTACGGCGACAATACATTTCGACAAGTACTCTCACTTTTTGAATCACGGATCGAAAGGCAGAAAGAACAAAGAAAAAAAAACAGAAAATCAAAGGGTTCCGTTGCAAAATAGATTTAGAGAAACCTCGCGTTTTCACGATATCTCGTACGATGACAATAAATTTATCATAAATACAAAATATGATTATGTAAATTATATTAAGCCGAGATAATAATCATAATAATGAAAACGAGAAAAACGATGAAATATGAAGTGCGTAATGACATAAATAGATCGATCGGGATATACGTGAAATTGAATAATTGAAGTCAGGCTTCAGAAATAACGAGATAAAAGTACCGTACTTATATAATGTAAAATCTTTAATTTAATTCTTCTTCACAAAATTATATTACCTAACTTAACTCAAGTGACATGTATCTAACCTAAGTGGTTGCTTTATATCTTTTTCACAAAATTATATTACCTAACTTAACTCAAGTGACATGTATTCAAGTGACAAGTAAACAAAATAAATAAATTTTTCTTGTAAAAAAACTTGGCGCTGCTTTTTTACTCCTATCGCATTCTTCCCTAAATTATGTTTATTGTTTTTTATTTAATCAAAAATCTTAGTACTAATGTTTAAATTTTAATGTTTAAATTTCAAAGTCTAGCAGCGCCAAGTTTATTTACAAGAAAAATTTATTTATTTATTTTGTTTTAATTAAATATTTTTATTTTGTACTGTTACTTCTTTAATTCTTTGTAATTAAAATGATTCTTTGTAATATTAAAAATTTGTTAAAGAGAATTAAGAAGCTATTATCACTTGGGTTTAGAACAAGAAGACCCTTGAATAGAAATATGAAGATACCACTTGAGTTTTATTTCTTTAAAGTAGTTGCATAACAATTATCTTTCAAAGCAATATACATATTCTCTTTACAATTGGCACAATTTAATTTAAAGATTTCACATCTTTTTTTGAAATACATGTCACTTGAGTTAAGTTAGGTAATATAATTTTGTGAAGAAGAAATTAAAGATTTCATATATTTTTTTTTCTTTGAAATACATGTCACTTGAGTTAAGTTAGATAATATAATTTTGTGAAAAAGATATAAAACTACCACTTAGGTTAGATTTTTGAATTTACAAAATACATTGCGTGTACTTAGCACTTTTTTTTACCTTTTTTGAAAAAGGTAATTTTGTACTGATATCACCTATTTTGTAGTGTTAAGCAAGAATCTGCAAAACATTTTTATATGTTTTTTATTTTTTAATTATTCACAAAATTAGCAATAACAACAAATACATAAAAATAAATAATATTTAAGTAAAAGTACACAAAAATTGAAGAAACACTAAATTTATCTTTAAAAATAGGCAAAATTCGAGCAGTTGTAACTTTGTTAAAAATGAATAAAATTTAAATTTCAAGCTTAAAGCGGGGAGCACACACTTCTGCATAACGCATAATGCGTAAGCATAAGAAAACTGATTGGTCTATTTCCTTATGCACATGTGTATGGACCAATCAATTTTCTTATGCTTACGCATTATGCATTGTGCAGAAGTGTGTGCTCCCCGCTTAAAACCTCTACTTTCGAAAGGTTACTATTATTCGTCCAATTTTTATTATGTCTAGACATAATTTTAATTCAGCGAATTTTTATTATGTCATGACATAATTTTAATTCTGCCGCTAGGGAATTTTTAAGTCGATTCTTATGAATCAAGCTGAATTCGATGTTTAGGTGTCCCAGGTTGCCGATATAACGAGATCCACATAGTGCGCTCCATAGTTTTCGGTGTCCAGGTGTATTAATACCTTGAATTTGATGTCCACGTGTTCCAGGTTGCCGATGACGGGTTCCAGATAGTGCGCTCCATAGTTTTCGGTGTCCAGGTGTAACAATACGTTGAATTCGATGTCTAGGTGTTCCACGTTGCCGATGACGAGGTCCACATAGTGCGCTTCGTAGTTTTTGGTGTTTACGTGTATTATACCTCGAATTCGATATCTACGTGTCCTACATTCAGAATTAAAGTTATTAATACACCTAGACACCAAAAACTACGAAGCGCACTATGTGAACCTCGTCATCGGCAACCTGGGACACGTAGACATCGAATTCAACGTATTATTACACTTAGACACCGAAAACTACGGAGCGCGCTATCTGGACCTCGTCATCAGCAACCTGGGACACCTAGACATCAATTTGCATCAATTTCAAGGTATTAATACACGTATAGACACCGAAAACTACAGAGCGCACTATGTGGACCTCGTCATCGGCAACCTGGGACACTTAGACATCGAATTCACGGTATTAATACACGTAGACACCGAAAACTACGAAGCGCACTATGTGGACCTCGTCATCGGCAACCTGGGACACCTAGACATCAAATTCAACGTACAATTACACCTGGACACCGAAAGCTATGAAGCGCACTATCTGGAACCCGTCATCGGCAACCTGGAACACGTGGACATCGAATTCAAGATATTAATACACGTAGACACCGAAAACTACGGAGCGCACTATGTGGACCTCGTCATCGGCAACCTGGGACACCTAGACATCGAATTCAACGTACAATTACACCTGGACACCGAAAACTATGAAGCGCACTATCTGGATCCCGTCATCGGCAACCTGGGACACGTGGACATCGAATTCAAGGTATTAATACACGTAAACACCTAAAACTACGGAGCGCACTACGTGGACCTCGTCATCAACAACCTGGGACACGTAGACATCGAATTCAACGTATTATTACACCTAGACACCGAAAACTATGAAGCGCACTATCTGTACCTCGTCATCGGCAACCTGGGATACTTAGACATCGAATTCAAGCTTGATTTATAAGAATCAATATATATTATATACAGGGTGTCAATTTGAAAACTTTCAGTCGAAATATCTCGGGAATTAGTAAAGATATCAAAACACGGTTTGGAGAGAATATAGGGTAGCAAGGGGGACATACTTTGATTTAAAAAAATTTGACCTTGGGTGAAGGCATCAAAGTCAAATAAAGGTCAACTTAATTTTTTTAAATAGATACATAATTTTTTAAATATCTACGTTTGTAGCTCTTCTCATTACGAACTCAACGCGCTATGATCCAAAGTCGTCGAAGGTCAAATAAAGGTCAACTTAATTTTTTTAAATAAATACATAATTTTTTAAATATCTACGTTTGTAGCCCTTCTCATTACGAACTCAACGCGCTATGATCCAAAGTCGTCGAAGGTCAAATAATGGTCAACTTAATTTTTTTAAATAAACAATTTTTTATTTAATTAAATGTTCAAAATAATGTCCATTATTTTGTAAACAATAATAAAGTCTGTTTTCAAATTCGGTCCTGACATTTTGAAACATTTGTCTAGGAATGGATCTGCATTCTCTGACGATCTGTTGCCGAAGTTGTTCAATCGTTACAGGCTGTGTTTTATAAATCACGGACTTTAGGTAGCCCCAAAGAAAAAAATCCAAGGGAGCTAAATCTGGAGACCTTGCGGGCCATTCTATCGGACCTCTTCTTCCAATCCACTGCTCAGGAAACCTGTCATTTAAGAATTGTCGGACAGGCAGTACATAGTGTGGGGGAGCTCCATCTTGTTGGAAATGAATTAAATTTTCATTCAAATTCATATTGCCTTCAATGTCTTGTTGATTTTTTAATTCTTGAATGATAAGAGGCTCAATGGTAGTTTCTAACAGTTCTAAGTAGATATTGCCATTTAGATTTCCTTCAATAAATAATGGCCCAATGATACTGTCCCCCAATATGCCGGCCCAAACATTAATTTTTTGCGGCCGCTGAGTATGCCCTTCCCTGAAAATATTTAATATTAAGCTATCTACGCCAAATTATTAAAACACAATAAATTATGGAATTAATTTGCTACGAAAGACTAGATAGCTTAAGATTAAGCTATCACGCCATTGTAAGAAATACCTGAAAATGTGCGGATTTTCGTCACTCCAGTATCGACAATTATGTTTATTAACCACTCCATTAATAAAAAATGTACATTCGTCGCTAAAACAAATATTTTTTAGCAATTGCGGTGTGTTTTGAATTTTCTCTGTCATTTCCTCACAAAACTGAATTCTCCTATCAGGGTCGTCCTCACATAGTTCGTGGAGGATCTTCATTTTATATAGATGAAATTTATTCAGTTTTAGAACTTTACGTACAGATTCGTGAGAAATCCTTGTTGCAACTGCAGCTTGGCGAAGAGACAATGTTGGATTAGTTGCAAAGTGGCCTAATACTTCAAGTTGAGTTGCTTCATTCACTACTCTTTGTACAGTTCTTTTTTTGTTTGCTATTGATCCTGTTTCTTCAAATTTTAATATTAATTGTCGGACGTAAGTGTGACTGACATTTTTATCAGGATGTCTATTATTGAAAGTAATAGCTTTTCTTAATGCACAGCGGTTCTCAGCTCCATAGATGAAAATTATTTCAATCCTTTCAGCCAATGTGTAAACCATTATTAGTAGAATTTTAAACCAAATTTTCACAAAGTAAATAAATCTTTTTTAGTTCACTAAATTGGTAAGTAATAGTGAGTGCTAATTCGTGGTACAAGTGCGAACACGATAATTCAGCGTGCTAAACTAAATCAAAATAGAACGGATCTTGTTGTTAGACTACTACTTCTGTTCGTATTTATGTTTATGGACATGGGCAATGTCATAGTGACTTAGTTTGGCACGCGGAATCACCGTGTTAACGCTTGTAATACGAATTAGCACTCACTGTAGTTACCAGTTTACTGTGAGCCTGCACTTGGTCATTTGACCTTCGACGACTTTGGATCATAGCGCGTTGAGTTCGTAATGAGAAGGGCTACAAACGTAGATATTTAAAAAATTATGTATCCATTTAAAAAAATTAAGTTGACCTTTATTTGACCTTGATGCCTTCACCCAAGGTCAAATTTTTTTAAATCAAAGTATGTCCCCCTTGCTACCCTATATTCTCTCCAAACCGTGTTTTGATATCTTTACTAATTCTCGAGATATTTCGACTGAAAGTTTTCAAATTGACACCCTGTATATACTTAATTTATCTAAATAGAAATCTTCCTCCTGACCGATTAGTCTATCGACCTTTAATAATTTACCTACTAGATCGTTCGAAATACGCGCGCAATAATAATATTGAGATGAGAGACGGTCGACGTATCTTACGTATCTTAATTAAAAATTTTCACATTTCGACTTTGCGTCGCAATATCTCCGCTCGTAGGGCACGTAGCGAAATATTATAAGAGAAACCCCCCCCCCCCTAATTGGACCCCAAGCTATCGATCAAGCCTACTTAGAACTTGATCCGTTCACTCATTATCGAGATCTCAACATCTCGGGTACTCGCAACCCGTCGCGTCGCGTAAAAGTCACGGTCGGTCTCGCTCCGCGTGTACTTGGCACGAGACACTACCGTGTCTCTTGATTTAACTCCAGATTGGAAAGATAAAGTGCGAATTCGCATATCAAACATGTGCACGAAAGAATCACGGCGTTATTCAAATAATTATTAATTACATTTTCAATTATAATATTATATCAATTAATATTATATCTAAAGTAATAAAGTAGGACTGTAAAAGTCCTTTTTTTCATTTTTATGTTAACCCATCATTATTCGTAAAATATTAACCCATCATTATTTGTAAAATATCGACATTTTCATAATAAATGATAAAGACTAACATGTGAAAAGAATAAATTTTACTATTTTATCTCTGTATAAATGTATACAGAAAATTACATGTTTTTTAAAATTATATTTATAATTGTCTGTACACATTTGATTTTATACTCTTTATATTTAACAAAGTTTATTTCTGTATTTTCAACCCTTATTCGTTTTATTTTGAATAGCACCGAAAGCAAGAAATACATATAATACATCGCAATTAAAGCACGTCGAAATCTGGAGGAGGTGAAGCAATTAAAGGGAGCGCATTTCGCGATCGATCGCGCGCGGGTTTTCGCCGGTGGTACTTTTTTTCTGGCGCGCGAGAGACCATCGATCGATCCCAGGATTCCCAGGACGAGAGTGGTCCAGGACGAGTGGGGGATCCGACGAGGACGTGCCTCGCTGGCAGCTGCGGCATCACCTGCTTGGCAGCAGCTGGCTCGGGTTCCGTCGAACGCGCGGGTTATGGTGGGTACTCACTAGCGAAAACGAACGCCGAACGAACTGCGAATCGTGCATTTGTATACCATGTGTGCTTAGCACGAATGAGATGCAAATGCACGATTCGCTGTTCGTTCGGCGTTCGTTTTCGCTAGTGAGTACCCACCCTTAGGTATAAGGCCCACCTGCGGCTCGTCCGGTTAAAATTAACCCCGATATACGCGCGCGCCGACCGGGGATTGACGTTAACCCCCGCTGCCGTTTTATCGCTTTCATACGTGGTTTATAATTAGCAGCGGTAATATATATAGGTTTTTGCGCCCTCATTTATTCTAGATATGTAAATAAAATCTACATACATATATTAAGAAACACGGTAGCGTGTCTCGCGTCAAATATATTTTTCAGGTACATTTTTCATGAGCGAGACGCTAAAATAGACTTTTGTCTGTTACAGAGATAAAAATAACACCGAACAATTATCTCTCGCGTATTATGTATATGAGAGATATTGTCCTTCCACGAACGAACGATTAACACAACAAAGTAGAACTGTATTGTGTGCATACAAAAAAAATTCTCTATGTGCACGCGTGCACACACGTAGACAGAGAATTTTCTTGATTCTTTTAAGTACGTCACGACTACAATTACGGGAGCGTTAACGATGTCGCGCGATTCGCCCCCAGCAGCCATCAGGCGACTGCTGTTATCGGTGCCGGTTATCAAGGCTGGCAATTTTGCCGTCCGGCCGAAGGAAGAAACCGTTTTTACGCGCCGTAAAACGAGATGCCGAATGCACGCGTTTTACTGTCGCCATCCGTTACACGTCACGTCAACGGAACCTTTACACGAATAGCGTGTTCCGCTATCGAGATTCAATCGGCGCGTCGCCGCCGCCGTTGCCGCCAGTCGCGGCAACTCGATCGCGGAAAAACGTAACGTGCGGTGCTTTCGGTACCGCGGTTTCCGCCCGACGCTTTTTCTGCTTTTTCGCGCACGCGAAAAAGCACTCGTCGCTGTCACGCGTCATGATATAAAAGTTCGATTGACTAGCTATGAATAGAGAAACATCCGCACGACATCTCGATAGCACAGCTCACCGACACGCTCTTGCATTCCTTTGTAAAGTATATTAATTATCCGTACAAAATTACCTTTTTTTAAAAAAAGGTAAAAAAAGGCGTTAAGTACACGCATAGTAGTGTATATGTATGTTGTTACCTGGAAAAAAAAAGAAAGTGGTAGTATTATACCTCGAAAAAATCTAAGCAGCAGTATCTTTATTTCCGAAAAATTATAACCCAAGTGATACACATCACAAAATTATGTTACCTTATCAAGAAGAAGAGTCGCGCTTCAAGTGATCTATTACATTACAAAAAAGAAATAATATCTCTTTAAATTACAGCGCCAATTACAGAGAGATTGCATATATATTGCCTCAAAAAATAATTGTTGCATTACTTTGAAAAATCTTTACAATGTGTCAATTAGAAAAGAATGTATGACAACAATTTTATAAGATTAAAAAATTTTATTTAAATTTAACAAGGAAATACAAGATATTTAAATAATACAAAGTTTACACGTGTATTTTTTAGTGGTCACAAAGAATTACAGAGGTAACAGTACAAAATAAAAATATTTTATTAAAATATTTAATCCAGCGAAAAAATACAATTTGTTTTTAAATACAAAGTTTATATATATATGTATTTTTCAATAGAATAAAAGATTTAATCACAAAGAATTACAGAGGTAACAGTAAAAAATAAAAATATTTTATTAAAATACATAAATTTTTTTTGTAAATACTTGGCGCTGCTAGACCTCGAAATTTTAAATAAATAAGAAGAACAATAAATAAAAATAATTCAGAGAAAAATGCGATAAGAGTAATATTAAATGATTATCAGCGTGGATGTGCGAGTGAGTGATATGGGTGTGACGACGCGGACGGCGGACAATGCGGCTTATAATTAAGTATACGATAAGATCATTTATTTATTTAAAATTTCGAGGTCTAGCAGCGCCAAGTTTTTTTACAAGAAAAATTTATGTATTTTAATAAAATATTTTTATTTTTTACTGTTACCTCTGTAATTCTTTGTGATTAAATCTTTTATTCTATTAAAAAATACATATATATATAAACTTTGTATTTAAAAACAAATTGTATTCCCTCGCTGGATTAAATATTTTAATAAAATATTTTTATTTTGTACTGTTACCTCTGTAATTCTTTGTGACCACTAAAAAATACACGTGTAAACTTTGTATTATTTAAATATCTTGTATTCCCTTGTTAAATTTAAATAAAATTTTTTAATCTTATAAAATTGTTGTCATACATTCTTTTCTAATTGACACATTGTAAAGATTTTTCAAAGTAATGCAACAATTATTTTTTGAGGCAATATATATGCAATCTCTCTGTAATTGGCGCTGTAATTTAAAGAGATATCATTTCTTTTTTGTAATGTAATAGATCACTTGAAGCGCGACTCTTCTTTTTGATAAAGTAACAATTTTGTGATGTATATCACTTGGGTTATAATTTTTCGGAAATAAAGATACTACTGCTTAGATTTTTTCGAGGTATAATACTAACACTTTCTTTTTTTTCGAGGTAACAACATACATATACACTACTATGCGTGTACTTGGCGCCTTTTTTAACCTTTTTTTAAAAAAAATGAACGCGTGGTCGCCACGCGCGTTAGAAGTGAAACTTCTGAAGGCAAGGGCTTTGCCATAACTTTTTGTGTCGCAAAATTCGTGTCGCAAAATTCATGTCGCAAAATTCGTAACGCTTTTTTGTGTCGCACAATCGAACTTACTACCGTACCAAAAGAAGTTTCATTTCGTACGCCTATTGGTCGAATTTTCGTTACACTTTCCGTGTCGCACAATCGAACTTACTACCGTACCAAAGAAGTTTAATTTCGTACGCCTATTGGTCGAATTTTCGTTACACTTTCCGTGTCGCACAATCGAACTTACTACCGTACCAAAGAAGTTTAATTTCGTACGCCTATTGGTCGAATTTTCGTTACACTTTTCGTGTCGCATAATCGAACTTACTACCGTGCCAGAAGAACCGTCTCACCAACGCCGTACGCCTATTGGTCAAATTTTCATTACACTTTCCGTGTCGCTCAATCGAACTTACTATTGTACCAAAAGAAGTTTTAATTTTGTACGCCTATTGGTCGAATTTTCGTTACACTTTTCGTGTCGCATAATCAAACTTACTACCGTGCCAGAAGAAGTACCGTCTCGCCAACGCCGTACGCCTATTGGTCAAATTTTCGTTACACTTTTCGTGTCGCACAATCGAACTTACTACCGTACCAAAAGAAGTTTCATTTCGTACGCCTATTGGTCGAATTTTCGTTACACTTTCCGTGTCGCACAATCGAACTTACTACCGTACCAAAGAAGTTTAATTTCGTACGCCTATTGGTCGAATTTTCGTTACACTTTTCGTGTCGCATAATCGAACTTACTACCGTGCCAGAAGAACCGTCTCGCCAACGCCGTACGCCTATTGGTCAAATTTTTGTTACACTTTTCGTGTCGCACAATCAAACTTACTATACCGTACCAAAAGAAGTTTCATTTCGTACGCCTATTGGTCGAATTTTCGTTACACTTTTCGTGTCGCATAATCGAACTTACTACCGTGCCAGAAGAACCGTCTCGCCAACGCCGTACGCCTATTGGTCAAATTTTCATTACACTTTCCGTGTCGCACAATCGAACTTACTATTGTACCAAAAGAAGTTTAATTTTGTACGCCTATTGGTCGAATTTTCGTTACACTTTTCGTGTCGCATAATCGAACTTACTACCGAGCCAGAAGAAGAACCGTCTCGCCAACGCCGTACGCCTATTGGTCAAATTTTCGTTACACTTTTCGTGTCGCACAATCAAACTTACTACCGTACCAAAGAAGTTTCACTTCCGTTACACTTTTTTCGTGTCGCGAATCGAACTCACTACCGTGCCTAAAGAAGTTTCACTTCAAAAATTACACAGTAATTTTTGTTACACTTTTTGTGTCGCATAATCGAACTTACTACCGTGCCAGAAGAAGAACCGTCTCGCCAACGCCGTACGCCTATTGGTCAATATTTCGTTACAATTTTCGTGTCGCACAATCGAACTTACTACCGTACCAAAGAAGTTTAATTTCGTACGTCTATTGGTCGAATTTTCGTTACACTTTCCGTGTCGCATAATCGAACTTACTACCGTGCCAGAAGAAGAACCGTCTCGTTAACGCCGTTCGCCTATTGGTCAAATTTTCGTTACACTTTCCGTGTCGCACAATCGAACTTACTACCGTACCAAAGAAGTTTCACTTCCGTTACACTTTTTTCGTGTCGCGAATCGAACTCACTACCGTGCCTAAAGAAGTTTCACTTCAAAAATAATAAATCTTCTGTGCTTTAAAGTAACACGACACGTATATGTATACTCGTAGGCAACACAACACAGCACTATCAGTCTCACTATATCCGTCTCGCTAGTCTCGCTAGAATTTTCATGACGCGTTTTCGAGTCGCAAAATCAAATTTACTTACTGATCCAAAAAGAGTTTCACTTTGTACGCTTGTTGGTCGAATTTTCGTTACACTTTCCGTATCGCACAATCAAACTTACTACCGTACCAAAGAAGTTTAATTTCGTACGCCTATTGGTCGAATTTTCGTTACACTTTTCGTGTCGCACAATCAAACTTACTACCGTACCAAAGAAGTTTCACTTCCGTTACACTTTTTTGTGTCGCAAATCGAACTCACTACCGTGCCTAAAGAAGTTTCACTTCAAAAGGTAATTTTGTACAAATATCACGCCTTTTTGTAGTATTACGCATTTTATAAACAGTATGTACAGGGTAAAGCTATTTGGAGGTATAATACTACCACTTTGTTTTTTTCGAGGTAATTTGTATTACGATAAAGTATTTGTATATCGCAAAACATTTGTATGTAAACAACATACAGAATAATACTCTTTGAACAAACGTGGCAACTTTACCTTTTGCCAGATTTATTATACGGATCGGTAATCGATATAACTATATTGTGCTCATAATTCGGCACATAAATCGCAAATGCCCTGACAATGCAAGGTCTCGGAAAATTTAATACTTCATAAATAACGCATCCGAAGTAAATATTATACGTCAAAATTAGTTTAAGTAATACTTGCATATCATATTTCAGATTCTCATATCGTGCGGTTATGTATAAATATCGATAAAAAACTCCGTACTCTGTGTCCAGGGAGTAAGATATAAAGAGACCGATCTCCGTACTCTGAAAGTGGGTCAATTTTTGGGCGAAAGTTGGTGGCGCTGATGTTCCAAAAACGGTTCCCTCGTTGCTGGTGACAGGCGACTGAACAAAATTACGCGATGCGTAAGGTTGGAATTTTACTACATTGAAGTATAAGAAAAGTGAGTTATAAATGAGAAAGTGAGTTATAATTGTGAATTTTAATGAATTATTGTGGCCATGTTATTATTATATGTTATTTTTCACTTTCAATAAATTATACGAATATTACGTAAATCTGGAGATCGGTCTTCTTATGGCTGATGGCAGAGAACGTAAACGTTTCGACGCACTAAAAAAATTTTTATATAAAAACATCTAAATATAATTATATATAATATTATATAATATATTATACAAAATATGTCCATATATATGTCCATACTATGTTTCTTTTTCTTTTGTATAATCTCTGTTCCTATGTACAAGACAAATAATAAGAAAATGAATTAGAAAATAATTAAAAGAATAATTTTTGCATTTTTTTACAAAAAAATAAAGTGTGCAAATGTGAAAAGTTTGCTCATATATAATCATATATAATCATATTTTATATACATTATTACATTTATATATATAATTAATAGGCAAAAAATGGACAATGCAAAGATTATCCTTTTAATTATTTTCTAATTCTTTTTTTATTATTATTTTTCTTGCACATACAAACAGAGATTATACAAGAGGAAAAAAAAACATATATGGACATATATGTATATAGACGTATTTTATATAATTTTTTATATAATATTATATAATTATATCTATATATATTTAGTTATAATGTTTTGTGTTACCATTGGTTTCTTATGGGATACTACTTCAAGAGTACTTCACTCTTGAGACTGTTAGGTATCGGGGGTAGTTTTTTATCAAACGGCTGGGGTACAAAATCTGAAACTTTATATTTTCGCGGTACAAATTATCCTGAATCGATTCTACGAGTAGTGATTGATTCTGCTGATAAGAAAGAGTACTCTACTCTTGAGACTGTTAGGGATCGGGGGTAATTTTTTATCAAACGGCTGGGGTACAAAATCTGAAACTTTATATTTTTGCAGTACAAATTATCCTGAATCGAGTCTACAACTAGCGATTGATTCTGCTGATGAGAAGAGTACTTTACTCTTGAGACTGTTAGGTATCGGGGGTAGTTTTTTATCAAACGGCTGGGGTACAAAATCTGAAACTTTATATTTTTGCAGTACAAATTATCCTGAATCGAGTCTACAACTAGCGATTGATTCTGCTGATGAGAAAGAGTACTTTACTCTTGAGACTAATAGGACTGAGTTCTATTAGGGGCTGTTTGAAGCAGAAGGGATGAATATATTAAGTTTATTTGTATGGTACAAATTAGTACAAATTCAGTCCTTCAAATTTCTGTATTTAAAATCCTTCTTTTATTTTGTTTTCTTGTGGTCTTTCTAGCTTAATTCTAAGGTAGCAGCGCCACAATTTTCTCCGAAACGGCACAAGGTACAAAATTGTTACTAGTGGTACAAATTAGTACAAAAAAAGTACTAAATATTCCGATAGATCCGGTTTGATTCTGCCCATTTGGTCCTGCTAGCTTAAAAGAGGTATGTAAAAGCTGAATAGCCATAGTAATTTAATACGTAAAAAGCCCAGTTTTGATCATTGGGCGAATTACATAATTTATATTTAGATTACGCTCATAAAATCTAATATCGGTAGGCTTCTATAAGAGAAGCATTGTATTAATATGTCGCAAATATTGGACTAATCATAGCCTGAAAAAAGCTTTGTGCGCTCGACCATTCGGTATTTGACCCTGCAGTCTTAATCTGCGGACAGCTTCTCTCAAGTGCTTTGGTTGTAATGGACCAGTTTCATTCCGGGCCTCCATAACGTCTAAAGCTATACAACAAGCACAATATAATCTAGAACTAAATTCCAATATTCTAACCGTACTTATAAGAAAGAGCTCGTACCTTCTTCAACAATTTCGCCAACAAATACCTTAACAATTCACGACATAGCTATGACAACGTTCTGAGACACTGAACAGCCTGTTATGGTTTGCATAAATCTGTGAAACATATTTAGTATAATACTTCTTTAATGGAACGGCTATTTCTTTTGTAAATAACGACTAAAAATAAGGTGCATACCCTCTTTATAGCTGCTTTTGGAAATGCAGATCGTCTGTACATCTCGTATCTGTCCAATTGATCTTCAGTGAAGTTGGATACTAGTACTCTGTAAAAGAAAAGTTCTCAAAAATATATTCTCAATAGTCAAACAATAAACTTGTTATACGTGCACATAAACTTGTAAGACGTCAAATACGTACTGCATCTTTTCTTTCTTTTCCTCTTCTATCTCCCTTCTGCTCTGCTCCTTACTCTTCCGCCTTTCTTTCGTATTGACTGGGTTGGCGCGAGGTATCATAATATATCATTACTGAATATATCCTCTGCAGTCTGTTCGTTTTCCTTACTGTCAAATTAATGCTTCACAATCTCTATTGCCTCCACAATCCGGTAAGTAGAATTAGATCCTGTATTTTCAGTCTCTTCAGTATCCGACTGCGATTGAGAGCTCATTGCATCCAACAACTCCGCCTAAGTAATACAAATAATGATTATATTAGTTAACTCTTTTAAAAAATAAGTTATAAAATTTAATTAAATGTTTAATGTTTTTTCTACTAACAGTAAAAATGGAAAAGTTACAAATTTTAAGTAACATCAAAGGAAAGGAAGACGTAAAAAAAAGAAAGATAAGAGAGATAAGTGATTTCAAAGTACAACAGATAGTATAAGTAAATAAAAGAAAGAAAGAGGACATGTAAAATGTATATATATGAAATGAAAAGAGCATTTTTATCTTTTTCTAACTCAAACTGGAAAAGAATAAAAAATAAGTTGAACCGATAATAACTTACGATAATTCCTTCGCGTGTAAACGGGATTGATCTCCTCGGCATCAGCTCCCTGCCGTCAATATATATATCAGCTGTACAACATATTATGCACGCGCGGCAGAAACACCTCCTGTGAACAGGCTCCTTGATCTCCTCGGTATCAGCTCTCTGCTGTCAATATATATATATATATATATATATATATATATATATATACCTCTACAAAGTAAAAATGTATTGTATAATCAGAAAATACTAGCAACGTGCACAACTTCATTTGAGATTATAATAATTGGGTACACCATTCATCGCACGATACTGTTATAATTGCAAATCGGAAACGTATGTACCTCAAGTCCAGCTCTTCTGCGATCAACGAAGTCGGGATCGAACGTGTCAGTTGTCACTTTCTGCCAAGCGTAGAGAACCTTCTTTTCCGGCAGCGGTGGTAACACAATGTAGGGATACGAAATCTCCAGATAAGCACGAAGCAATTCAAATTCAGTATATCGCCGGCACGATTACGGTGTTACTGTCGTTTCGCGTACGCGCGTATGCGCGCGTTGTCGCACCTTACCTTACCTCGTGCAAACATTAACACGCGGCAGAAAAACGCCTCGTGTGAACAAGCTCCTTGATCTCAGTATCAGCTCCCTGCCGTCAATATATAAAATAAAATATAGGTTAACCTATAAACAGTCACGTAAACGTAATATAAACAGTAAAATAAGTAACAGTAATATATAGAATAAGATAATTATAGGAGATAATTACATAATAAAACAATTACCTTTAAATTAATCGTCGCGTCGCGTAATAATAAAGAATCACACGGTCGGTCTCGCTCCGACACTACCGGGGGGGGTTTTTTCAGTCGCCCTCGAGTGAGGACTAATTACGGTGCTTTAACCACTGGGGCATTTAGCACAATAGTTCTAGACCAAAATATGTGATTTCCGCTAATGATTATTCCACTTTTTCACTTTAATGAGACGACATATATCTATTTCTTCCAAATAACCCAGGACTGTGCTCGTCACACGTCGGAGCACAGCCCGCCATTTTTGGCACCCCTCCGACACTACCGTATCTCTCGATAGGTTAAGTGAACTGAACTGACTGTGACTTGACAGCACGCTGAACGCACTATAACTATCTGCACTGCGCGCAGTACAAACACGTAATATATGAACGCACTATATCTGCACTGCGCGAAAGCGCCGCCGGTGCGAAAAAGTGATAGGGACATTTTCTCTGATCACGTGATATATGAGTATATATATGTCATATCGTAAAAGCGTCGACGTAGACGTATCTTAAAAAAAATTTTTCACATTTGGACTTTGCGTCGCAATATCTCCGCTCGTAGGGCACGTAGCGGAATATTATAAGAGAAACCCCCCCCCCCCTAATTGGACCCCAAGCTATCGATCAAGCCTACTTAGAACTTGATCCGTTCACTCGTTATCGAGATCTCAACATCTCGGGTACTCGCAACCCGTCGCGTCGCGTAAAAGAGTCACGGTGCGGTCTCGCTTCGCGTGTACTTGGCGCGAGACACTACCGTATCTCTTGATTTACATCCACTTCTGCACGGATCGCTGATTTCCAAAAGATTTTACTCGATTGTCGTGAATGAAATATATATCTTCTTGATTTTATAATAAAAGAGGGGAAAAAATAGATGTGTTTTATTTATTCCGCGCGTATTAAATCCTCGATGGGATATCAGATTTATATAATGCCGGCAACATCTCCAGTTTGTGAATTAATTATATTAACAAACTCTCTTCGTCACGGTATTAAAACTGATATAACATTCAGCGGATGCTAATTCCTTAATCGGCTTCTGCGCGTACGTGATCGACACGTTTCTCCGATTAGTTTGGATTATTCCGCGATTAAATACGGGGGTCTTCGCGGTTTTGCTCGAGGGAGGACAACGCGAAGGTGGGATTCCATCGAGCTAATCAATTCGGAACGCAAAAAGATCATTTCCGTCTCTCTCATCCCTTTTTCTCTCTCCCGGCAGCACCAACATTGACTCCAATTTACAGAAACGCGATCGCGCACGGCACGCGATGAAGATGGTTTCGTGTTTCTTGCACCTGTGAGCACCAGCAGTACCAGTCGCCATCGCTCCAGGAATGCGTCGGGTTAACTATACACGGTGTGCCGGACTTATGCGACTGTAGATATATTAAAGCTTTCGATAAAATTCGATAAATGGTATGTAAGCAGAATTAGTCTCAAAAACAGAAAGAGATTGCAAAAAAGATTTAAATAAAAAAGTCGACAAGTTTATTTTGTATTAAAGAAACTGATTTATTGATTGTTCGTGTATGTTCGTAAAACGTAATCCTTTGATTCTTAATTGTTTATGATTCAAAAGAGCCTTCAAAAAAATTATGATCATCATTCCTTTTAGTTCAAACTTCTGAAGGTTCTTTTAAAAATCCTATCAATTAAAAAGTGTGTGTGAAGCTAGCGTCTCATTTTGCGGAAACTCACAAATTATTGAGAGTTCTGACTTCCTTTTCAATAGTTCTAGAGTTCCTGATAGTTTAAACAAATAGTTTTGGCCTTTAAAGCCAAAAAACGCGCAAGTACAAACTGAGACGCTAAGGTTCACGCAGCGTCTCACTTTGTCCTACACAAATTCCACCACTGTATCTCATCAGATTTTGCGAGATCTATAGTTCTATAACAGTTCTATAAAGAGTTCTGGCATATAAAAGCAAAAAAATTAATTATAAGGTAGTAAAAAAATTTTTCAATGTAACGAGTATACCAAGTTGAGACGCCAGTTGAAATCTCGGATTTCTGGTTTATGTAAAATATTTTTCGAGTAGTTCTAAGCATATTGAAACATTTTTTAAAGAGTTCCGAGCATTAGAATATTTGTTATATTTTAAAAAATTAATATTAACCGAAAAGTAATCATAAGGGAAAACGATGAGACGCTGTGCGAAATCTCGGAATTCCAGTTTATATAAAATATTTTTCGAGTAGTTCTGAACATATAAAAGCATTTTCTAAACAGTTCCCGGCACTAGCAATGTTGTATAATTTTAAAAAAATTAATAACTCTTTAGAAAACGTTAGAACACGTTCAGAACTACACGAAAATTATAATAAAACCCGCAGAACTGTCGAAATACGGCCAGCGTTTCACCCTATTCTCGATAAATTCCTGATTTTCGAGCGTTATTAATTTATTTAAAAATTATACAACATTGCCAATGCCCGGAACTCTTTAGAAATTGCTTCAATACACTGAGAACTATACGAAAAATATTTTATATAAGCCAGAACTCCGAGATTTCCTACAGCGTCTCACCCATATACCCGTAAATGCGTCTTTCTCGGGCGATAAAAATTATTTAAAAAATGATTAAAAAAAGCTTATCGCCAGAACTCTTTAGAAAACGTTAGAACACGTTCAGAACTACACGAAAATTATAATAAAGCCCGCAGAACTGTCGAAATACGGCCAGCGTCTCACCCTATTTTCGATAAATTCCTGACTTTCGAGCGTTATTAATTTATTTAAAAATTATACAACATTGCCAATGCCCGGAACTCTTTAGAAATTGCTTCAATACACTTAGAACTATACGAAAAATATTTTATATAAACCAGAACTCCGAGATTTCCTACAGCGTCTCACCCAAATACCCGTAAATGCGTCTTTCTCGGGCGATAAAAATCATTTTAAAAATGATTAAAAAATGCTTATCGCCAGAACTCTTTAGAAAACGTTAGAACACGTTTAGAACTACACGAAAATTATAATAAAATCGCAGAACTGTCGAAGTCACCCTATTCTCGATAAATTCCCGATTTTCAAGCGTTATTAATTTATTTAAAAATTATACAACATTGCCAATGCCCGGAACTCTTTAGAAATTGCTTCAATACACTTAGAACTATACGAAAAATATTTTATATAAACTGGAATTTCGAGATTTCGCACAGCGTCTCATCGTTTTCCGTCATGATTACTTTTCGGTTAATATTAATTTTTTAAAATATAACACAAATATTCTAACGCTCGGAACTCTTTAAAAAATGCTTCAATATGCTCAGAACTACTCGAAAAATATTTTACATAGACCGGAAATCCGAGATTTCAACTGGCGTCTCAACTTGGTATACTCGTTACATTGAAATTTTTTTTTACTACCTTATAATTAATTTTTTTGCTTTTATACGGCAGAACTCTTTATAGAACTGTTATAGAACTATAGATCTCGCAAAATCTGATGAGATACAGTGGTGGAACTTGTGTAGGACAAAGTGAGACGCTGCGTGAACCTAGCGTCTCAGTTTGTACTTGCGCGTTTTTTGGCTTTAAAGGCCAGAACTATTTGTTTAAACTATCAGGAACTCTAGAACTATTGAAAAGGAAGTCAGAACTCTCAATAATTTGTGAGTTTCCGCAAAATGAGGCGCTAGCTTCACACACATGTGTATGAAGTTAGCATATCAATTGTCAGCATATCAAAAAAAAAGTAGAGTTCTCTTTGCATACAACCGAGTTCTATAGTTCCTGATAATTTTTAACAATAGTTCTGGTCATTAAATATAAATAAACGGAAGTTGAGAAATGATATGCTAACTTCGCGCGAAGTTAGCATATCATATAATTTTTCAGAATGAATTTTATAGTTCTTGACGAGTTCTATAGTTCTATAACATAGTTCTGACCATTAACTATCTCTAAATAATTATTAACAATTTATATCAGCGTATCACTCGTATTAGAGTGATATGCTATGCTTCTGGGACTAGTTCTCGGCTCGTTCGAAATTTTAAACAACAGTTCTGAACTCCCTGACAATAGTTCCGTACAGTTCTGAACACTGGCTACCTTTAAATAATTATTAACAATTTTTATCAGCATATCACTCGTATTAGAGTGATATGCTATGCTTCTGCGACTAGTTCTCGGCTCGTTCGAAATTTTAAACAACAGTTCTGAACCCCCTTACGATAGTTCCGTACAGTTCTAAACACTGGCTACTTTTAAATAATTATTAATAATTTTTATCAGCATATCACTCTTATAAGAGTGATATGTTATGCTTCTGCGACTAGTTCTCGGGTCGTTCGAAATTTTAAACAACAGTTCTGAACCCCCTGACGATAGTTCCGTACAGTTCTGAACACTGGCTACTTTTATATAATTATTAACAATTTTTATCAGCACATCACTCGTATTAGAGTGATATGCTATGCTTCTGCGACAAGTTCTCGGCTCGTTCGAAAATTGAAACAACAGTTCTGAACCCCCTGACGTTAGTTCCGTACAGTTCTGACCATTAATTATCCCTAAATAATTATTAACAATTTTTATCAGCATATCACTCGTATTAGAGTGATATGCTATGCTTCTGCGACTAGTTCTCGGCTCGTTCGAAATTTTAAACAACAGTTCTGAACCCCCTGACGATAGTTCCGTACAGTTCTAAACACTGGCTACTTTTAAATAATTATTAATTTTTATCAGCATATCACTCGCATTAGAGTGATATGCTATGCTTCTGCGACTAGTTCTCGGCTCGTTCGAAATTTTATACAACAGTTCTGAACCCCCTGACGATAGTTCCGTACAGTTCTGACCACTGGCTACCTTTAAATAATTATTAACAATTTTTATCAGCACATCACTCGTATTAGAGTGATATGCTATGCTTCTGCGACTAGTTCTCGGCTCGTTCGAAATTTTAAACAACAGTTCTGAACTCCCTGACGATAGTTCCGTACAGTTCTGAACACTGGCTACCTTTAAATAATTATTAACAATTTTTATCAGCATATCACTCGCATTAGACTGATATGCTATGCTTCTGCGACAAGTTCTCGGCTCGTTCGAAAATTGAAACAACAGTTCTGAACCCCCTGACGTTAGTTCCGTACAGTTCTGACCATTAATTATCCCTAAATAATTATTAACAATTTTTATCAGCATATCACTCGTATTAGAGTGATATGCTATGCTTCTGCGATTAGTTCTCGGCTCGTTCGAAATTTTAAACAACAGTTCTGAACCCCCTGACGATAGTTCCGTACAGTTCTGAACACTGGCTACTTTTAAATAATTATTAATTTTTATCAGCATATCACTCGCATTAGAGTGATATGCTATGCTTCTGCGACTAGTTCTTGGCTCGTTCAAAATTTTAAACAACAGTTCTGAACTCCCTGACGATAGTTCCGTACAGTTCTGAACACTGGCTACCTTTAAATAATTATTAACAATTTTTATCAGCATATCACTCGCATTAGACTGATATGCTATGCTTCTGCGACAAGTTCTCGGCTTGTTCGAAAATTTAAACAACAGTTCTGAACCCCCTGACGATAGTTCCGTACAGTTCTGGCCATTAATTATCCCTAAATAATTATTAACAATTTTTATCATCATATCACTAGTATTAGAGTGATATGCTGATAAAAATTGTTAATAATTATTTAAAAATAGCCAGTGTTCAGAACTGTACGGAACTATCGTCAGGGAGTTCAGAACTGTTGTTTAAAATTTTGAACGAACCGAGAACTTGTCGCAGAAGCATAGCATATCACTCTAATACGAGTGATATGCTGATGAAAATTGTTAATAATTATTTAGAGATAATTAATGGCCAGAACTATACGGAACTATCGTCAGGGGGTTCAGAACTGTTGTTTAAAATTTCGAACGAGACGAGAACTAGTCGCAGAAGCATAGCATATCACTCTAATACGAGTGATATGCTGACAGAAATTGTTAATAATTATTTAGAGATAATTCATAGTCAGAACTGTACTGAACTATCGTCAAGAAGTTCAGAACTGTTGTTTAAAATTTCGAACGAGCCGAGAACTAGTCGCAGAAACATAGCATATCACTCTAATACGAGTGATATGCTGATAAAAATTGTTAATAATTATTTAGGAATAATTAATGGTCAGAACTGTACGGAACTATCGTCAGGGGGTTCAGAACTGTTGTTTAAAATTTCGAACGAGCCGAGAACTTGTCGCAGAAGCATAGCATATCACTCTAATACGAGTGATATGCTGATAGAAATTGTTAATAATTATTTAAAAGTAGCCTGTGTTTAGAACTGTACGGAACTATCGTCAGGGAGTTCAGAACTGTTGTTTAAAATTTCGAACGAGCCGAGAACTAGTCGCAGAAGCATAGCATATCACTCTAATACGAGTGATATGCTGATAAAAATTGTTAATAATTATTTAGGAATAATTAATGGTCAGAACTGTACGGAACTATCGTCAGGGGGTTCAGAACTGTTGTTTAAAATTTCGAACGAGCCGAGAACTTGTCGCAGAAGCATAGCATATCACTCTAATACGAGTGATATGCTGATGAAAATTGTTAATAATTATTTAGAGATAATTTATGGCCAGAACTATACGGAACTATCGTCAGGGGATAGCAGAACTGTTGCTTAAAATTTTGAACGAGACGAGAACTTGTCGCAGAAGCATAGCATATCACTCTAATACGAGTGATATGCTGATAAAAATTGTTAATAATTATTTAAAGGTAGCCAGTGTTCAGTTCTGTACGGAACTATCGTCAGGGAGTTCAAAACTGTTGTTTAAAATTTCGAAAGAGCCGAGAACTAGTCGCAGAAACATAGCATATCACTCTAATACGAGTGATATGCTGATAAAAATTGTTAATAATTATTTAGGAATAATTAATGGTCAGAACTGTACGGAACTATCGTCAGGGGGTTCAGAACTGTTGTTTAAAATTTCGAACGAGCCGAGAACTTGTCGCAGAAGCATAGCATATCACTCTAATACGAGTGATATGCTGATAGAAATAGTTAATAATTATTTAAAAGTAGCCTGTGTTTAGAACTGTACGGAACTATCGTCAGGGAGTTCAGAACTGTTGTTTAAAATTTCGAACGAGCCGAGAACTAGTCGCAGAAGCATAGCATATCACTCTAATACGAGTGATATGCTGATAAAAATTGTTAATAATTATTTAGGAATAATTAATGGTCAGAACTGTACGGAACTATCGTCAGGGGGTTCAGAACTGTTGTTTAAAATTTCGAACGAGCCGAGAACTTGTCGCAGAAGCATAGCATATTACTCTAATACGAGTGATATGCTGATAGAAATTGTTAATAATTATTTAAAAGTAGCCTGTGTTTAGAACTGTACGGAACTATCGTCAGGGAGTTCAGAACTGTTGTTTAAAATTTCGAACGAGCCGAGAACTAGTCGCAGAAGCATAGCATATCACTCTAATACGAGTGATATGCTGATATAAATTGTTAATAATTATTTAGAGATAATTAATGGTCAGAACTATACGGAACTATCGTCAGGGAGTTCAGAACTGTGGTTTAAAATTTCGAAAGAGCCGAGAACTAGTCGCAGAAGCATAGCATATCACTCTAATACGAGTGATATGCTGATAGAAATTGTTAATAATTATTTAAAAGTAGCCTGTGTTTAGAACTGTACGGAACTATCGTCAGGGAGTTCAGAACTGTTGTTTAAAATTTCGAACGAGCCGAGAACTAGTCGCAGAAGCATAGCATATCACTCTAATACGAGTGATATGCTGATAGAAATTGTTAATAATTATTTAGAGATAATTAATGGTCAGAACTATACGGAACTATCGTCAGGGAGTTCAGAACTGTGGTTTAAAATTTCGAAAGAGCCGAGAACTAGTCGCAGAAGCATAGCATATCACTCTAATACGAGTGATATGCTGATAGAAATTGTTAATAATTATTTAAAAGTAGCCTGTGTTTAGAACTGTACGGAACTATCGTCAGGGAGTTCAGAACTGTTGTTTAAAATTTCGAACGAGCCGAGAACTAGTCGCAGAAGCATAGCATATCACTCTAATACGAGTGATATGCTGATAAAAATTGTTAATAATTATTTAGAGATAATTAATAGTCATAACTGTACTGAACTATCGTCAGGGGGTTCAGAACTGTTGTTTAAAATTTCGAACGAGCCGAGAACTTGTCGCAGAAGCATAGCATGTCACTCTAATACGAGTGATATGCTGATAAAAATTGTTAATAATTATTTAGAGATAATTAATAGTCAGAACTGTACTAAACTATCGTCAAGGAGTTCAGAACTGTTGTTTAAAATTTCGAACGAGCCGAGAACTAGTCGCAGAAACATAGCATATCACTCTAATACGAGTGATATGCTGATAAAAATTGTTAATAATTATTTAGGAATAATTAATGGTCAGAACTGTACGGAACTATCGTCAGGGGGTTCAGAACTGTTGTTTAAAATTTCGAACGAGCCGAGAACTTGTCGCAGAAGCATAGCATATCACTCTAATACGAGTGATATGCTGATAGAAATTGTTAATAATTATTTAAAAGTAGCCTGTGTTTAGAACTGTACGGAACTATCGTCAGGGAGTTCAGAACTGTTGTTTAAAATTTCGAACGAGCCGAGAACTTGTCGCAGAAGCATAGCATGTCACTCTAATACGAGTGATATGCTGATAAAAATTGTTAATAATTATTTAGAGATAATTCATAGTCAGAACTGTACTGAACTATCGTCAAGAAGTTCAGAACTGTTGTTTAAAATTTCGAACGAGCCGAGAACTAGTCGCAGAAACATAGCATATCACTCTAATACGAGTGATATGCTGATAAAAATTGTTAATAATTATTTAGGAATAATTAATGGTCAGAACTGTACGGAACTATCGTCAGGGGGTTCAGAACTGTTGTTTAAAATTTCGAACGAGCCGAGAACTTGTCGCAGAAGCATAGCATATCACTCTAATACGAGTGATATGCTGATAGAAATTGTTAATAATTATTTAAAAGTAGCCTGTGTTTAGAACTGTACGGAACTATCGTCAGGGAGTTCAGAACTGTTGTTTAAAATTTCGAACGAGCCGAGAACTAGTCGCAGAAGCATAGCATATCACTCTAATACGAGTGATATGCTGATAAAAATTGTTAATAATTATTTAGGAATAATTAATGGTCAGAACTGTACGGAACTATCGTCAGGGGGTTCAGAACTGTTGTTTAAAATTTCGAACGAGCCGAGAACTTGTCGCAGAAGCATAGCATATTACTCTAATACGAGTGATATGCTGATAGAAATTGTTAATAATTATTTAAAAGTAGCCTGTGTTTAGAACTGTACGGAACTATCGTCAGGGAGTTCAGAACTGTTGTTTAAAATTTCGAACGAGCCGAGAACTAGTCGCAGAAGCATAGCATATCACTCTAATACGAGTGATATGCTGATATAAATTGTTAATAATTATTTAGAGATAATTAATGGTCAGAACTATACGGAACTATCGTCAGGGAGTTCAGAACTGTGGTTTAAAATTTCGAAAGAGCCGAGAACTAGTCGCAGAAGCATAGCATATCACTCTAATACGAGTGATATGCTGATAGAAATTGTTAATAATTATTTAAAAGTAGCCTGTGTTTAGAACTGTACGGAACTATCGTCAGGGAGTTCAGAACTGTTGTTTAAAATTTCGAACGAGCCGAGAACTAGTCGCAGAAGCATAGCATATCACTCTAATACGAGTGATATGCTGATAGAAATTGTTAATAATTATTTAGAGATAATTAATGGTCAGAACTATACGGAACTATCGTCAGGGAGTTCAGAACTGTGGTTTAAAATTTCGAAAGAGCCGAGAACTAGTCGCAGAAGCATAGCATATCACTCTAATACGAGTGATATGCTGATAGAAATTGTTAATAATTATTTAAAAGTAGCCTGTGTTTAGAACTGTACGGAACTATCGTCAGGGAGTTCAGAACTGTTGTTTAAAATTTCGAACGAGCCGAGAACTAGTCGCAGAAGCATAGCATATCACTCTAATACGAGTGATATGCTGATAAAAATTGTTAATAATTATTTAGAGATAATTAATAGTCATAACTGTACTGAACTATCGTCAGGGGGTTCAGAACTGTTGTTTAAAATTTCGAACGAGCCGAGAACTTGTCGCAGAAGCATAGCATGTCACTCTAATACGAGTGATATGCTGATAAAAATTGTTAATAATTATTTAGAGATAATTAATAGTCAGAACTGTACTAAACTATCGTCAAGGAGTTCAGAACTGTTGTTTAAAATTTCGAACGAGCCGAGAACTAGTCGCAGAAACATAGCATATCACTCTAATACGAGTGATATGCTGATAAAAATTGTTAATAATTATTTAGGAATAATTAATGGTCAGAACTGTACGGAACTATCGTCAGGGGGTTCAGAACTGTTGTTTAAAATTTCGAACGAGCCGAGAACTTGTCGCAGAAGCATAGCATATCACTCTAATACGAGTAATATGCTGATAGAAATTGTTAATAATTATTTAAAAGCAGCCTGTGTTTAGAACTGTACGGAACTATCGTCAGGGAGTTCAGAACTGTTGTTTAAAATTTCGAACGAGCCGAGAACTAGTCGCAGAAGCATAGCATATCACTCTAATACGAGTGATATGCTGATAAAAATTGTTAATAATTATTTAAAGGTAGCCAGTGGTCAGAACTGTACGGAACTATCGTCAGGGGGTTCAGAACTGTTGTTTAAAATTTCGAACGAGCCGAGAACTTGTCGCAGAAGCATAGCATATCACTCTAATACGAGTGATATGCTGATGAAAATTGTTAATAATTATTTAGAGATAATTTATGGCCAGAACTATACGGAACTATCGTCAGGGGGTAGCAGAACTGTTGCTTAAAATTTTGAACGAGACGAGAACTTGTCGCAGAAGCATAGCATATCACTCTAATACGAGTGATAGCGGAAAGTTTCTTCGCGGAAGTCGCTCAGTATTCGTCATCCGAGCCCGCCAAGGGCGTAGGCGCAAGTCAATGGTGTCTCGACAGCGTGCACGTCTCATCTATGCAAAGACGCTCGAATGCTGACAAACTCGATGTCCACACAAAGCGACATCAGGTTAGCCACAACGCAACAAGTACGGTGGATGCAAAAGGGAACGTAGAACTTCTCACGAGAGTTAATAATAAAACTAAAAGGATTCGACTGGAAAATACCCTGCATGTTCCAGATCTGAGAACCAACCTATTATCTGTAGCCAAGATTGTGGACAAAGGCTATCAAGTCGTATTCGGCTCAAACCAAGCATCCGTAAAGGACATCAAAGGAAATATTAAGCTCACCGCTGAACGTCAAGTGACTTATATATTCTGAAAGGATCCGGCGAACAAGCTAATACAGTCTCGCAGAAGAAATACTCTGATACCGAAATCTGGCATCAACGCCTCGGCCATCTTAACTTAAGAGACTTACTACTAATGTCGAAAACTCAAGCAGCATCCGGATTCAAGCTGAAGGATAACTCCAAAGTTTCGAACTGCGAAATATGCATCACACAGAAACTAACAAGTTTCCATTCTCATCTCGAGCTAACAGATCACAGCACCGCCTCGACATCATTTATTCTGATCTCTGCGGACCAATGCGAGTAAATTCAACGGGAGGCGCGCGCTACTTCATGACGCTCATCGACGATCATACAAGATGGTGTCAAGTCTACTTTCTGAAGAGTAAGGATGAAGCAACAAGTAAATTCATCGAATTCAAGAACTTCGTCGAAAATCAGACAGGTCTCAAGGTGAAGGCTTTTCATTCGGACAACGGAAAGGAGTTTTGCAACTCCGCCATGGATCGTATATTGAAGGATCCGGAATTCAACGACGCCTAACCATTCCGCATACTCCTGAGCAAAACGGGGTAGCCGAGCGGAAAAAACACAGAACGCTGATTGAAACCGCTCGTTGCCTGCTGGCACAATCCGGACTCCCGACACAATTTTGGGCAGAAGCTATCAACACTGCGAATTACATACGGAATCGTTGCATCACTAAGAGTTTGGATGGATGTACTCCTTACGAACAATGGAAAGGCGAGAAGCCCGACATAAGTCATCTTAGATCATTCGGATGTAAGGTACACGTTCTAAATAAGAATCCGAATAAGGGGAATTCGAGCCCACAACCGTCGAAGGCATTTTCGTCGGTTTATGCTGACACTTCCAAGGGTTACCGCATCTGGATCGCGAAGGACCGAAAAGTCATTGTCGCAAGGGATGTGAAATTCCTGGATGGATTCGACACGAATAACACTTACGAAGACTTCATAAGTAATGAAACGACAAATGGTCGGACGAAGCTTCTCAATGAAGATGATGACTCACTTCAAAACCTAGGGATAGATATCGCAAACAATGATGAAATGATCCATCGTCGAGCACCCGAAGATCCAGCAGATGCTGATATCAACGGCTGAAGATGAAGACGAGGATGACGATCCGCCACCATCTGCAAATGAAGATGACCACTTCAACGAAGATCAACCGCTTGTACGAGGTCCTGGACGTC
>JASTWP010003031.1:0-31738 GCA_030770255.1 Temnothorax ravouxi
TCTCCTACAATTTTCCTTGAAAAATTTCCACTCAATTTTTACTTGTTTATACCAAATGGCAAATGACTGGAGTTGTGCCAAAATGTTTTCCATTGGTTAACCTTTAAAAATCTACAGTATAAATTTTCATATGGTTTTCTCACTTCTTTTTTTTGTTGATATTTGTAAACAAATAAAAAAGGAACTAAGAAAACCGACTACGAAAATTTATTGGTGAATTGGCCTTGTAGTGTAACTTTACAAATGTTTAACTTTATCTTCAGTTGCAGCTCAAAATTGTCCATTCTTTAAAGGGCCAGAGAGCAAATTGAATTCAAAACGGAAATGCAGGAGGTTTTGCGTGCGGCAAAACAGAGAGCCGTAATAAAATTAAAAAAACAGAATTTGTAACAAAGGAGCAGGAAGATGATGGAACCGATGGAACCCGATGATCAAGAGTGTCCATTCGAGGAGATGACCGAATACGACGAATCGGATAATTAAAGTTTCCGCAAAGTACGTATGAATATTTTTACAAATATAAGATAAAGTTTGTGGATATTGTTATACAATCGAGACTAATCTTACAGAGTGTGGAAAGAAATGTGTGAGGCGTATGCGCATCAATTGGTAATACAAAAACAATCCGGAAAAAGCGGTGTCATATTTACTAGCTGTACACAAAATTTACGAAGCCATAGAAGTATTTATAAATGCTAAGATGTTTAAAGAGGCTTATGCACACTCGCACGATGTAAATTGGATGCTGCTGATACATTTCTAAATAAAATATTAGAATCTTAGGCGGAATGGCCACTTAATAAAGGTCAACTGGAACAGACAGCTCAATGGTAAAATAATTATTTTCCAATTAATATTTCTTATTAATCATGTGTCGTATAGCTATGACGAAAATTGGTTATGGCCATTACTCTTTTCATAGACAGTATTTAATAACAATTAAAGTAATTTAAATCGACCTGACTGGCAATATATATAACGTCTTTTCGATATGAACATTGAAAAACTGTGAGCCAACTTGCTTTGTCGGATTCACACAGAACTTTTTTCGGATCAATCATCGAGACTAGTATTTAATAACAATACTCATTTTTTGTTATAATAACACATTGTATTATATTTTTTCAGGTGCAAATAAATATCAGTTATCAATAAATTGCCATGGCGGCCACGTGCGATACAAAAGAAATGCGATTCTTGAAAATAGAGCGATGAAATGTGGAGTAACGATAAAAGGATTCTTCACGCATGTCCTCACAAAATTGGATACCAAGAAACCAACGGACGAGGACAGCATTTATGCAAAGAGCAATTGTCCTGTGTCCCAGAGTATACGTGCTTACTTATGTATTGGTCTCCTGAATTGGTTATCGAAATATTTAGAAGAGTTATCGATCGAAGAAGAAACGCAGTTTGTGCACTTGATGTTAGATTTGCTAGACGATACTATAAATGAAACAAGCCTAGCTCATTAGATCAAGATTTCTAAGCATAAGCAACTGGAAGATAAACTTATGGCTTTTGCGGATTAGTTCTTCCTTCTAATCTGTTAAACTTTTGATGATTTTGTTTGATTTAAAGAAAGATTTAAAAATTGCTCTGTACCACGTTTAATGTTTATTGAATTAATTTTCTTAACAAATCTTCTCTTTTAAGTAAGATATTTCTTATAGGAAGTGCTATTATAGATAACAATCGTTCGTGCGGTAAGATTTTCTCATAGCTATAAAGATTTTCTTTATTGTCGTGACTTGTGCTTTTCGAGATACGCTTGATTCTTCCTTTATACCGTTATTTCATGTAACATCCGTTAGTTTTGAAAAGCAATGAGATATTTAGCAAGAACAGCATTGAACCGAATTGCGTCACAAAGTTCAATAAAAATTCGAGCTAACGGAAAGACGTTATGGGGAACATTGTTTTCTTTGGAGAAACAATTTAGACTGAAATGTAATTATACGAGATAAGTAGGCTAAGTCTATAACGATTGATTATATAATATATTTTTCATAGATTACGGAAAGGAGAGGTGTCAATAAGGCCGCTTTTTGGCCTACGTCAGAATCGCTGCAAACTGTGGTATTTTATTCCTACCGATGTAACTCACAACCTTCTAGAACCGTTTGCTGTCCGAGCAATTAGAGGCTGAGAACGGGCAACTTGGAATCTCAAAAACCAATGGAGTTTTTCACATGGTGGTAGTGCCGGTTTTATTTCAGCATGTCATTGTTGGGAGGGAGGGAAGGAGGGAGAGAGAGTGGGAGGTAGAGGGGGGAGAGAGGGAGGTAGAGGTCTCCCCCTCTGCCCCTATCTATCCCTCCCTCTCTTCCTCTTTCTCCCTCTTCCTCCCTTCCCTCCTTTTCCCTATCTCTCTCTTCCTCTCTCCCTCTCCCTCTTTCTCCTTTTCCCTCCCCCCCTCTCTCTCTTCCCCCTCTCCCTCCCTCTCTCCTTCTCTCTACCTCCCTTTCCTTTCCTCTGCCTCCCTCTTCCTTTTTCTCCCTTCTCTCCCTTTCTCTATCTCTCTTTTTCTCTCTCCCTCTCCCTCTCTCTCCTTCTCCTTCTTCCTCCTTCTTTCTTCCTCCCTCCCTCCCGCCTCTCTTTCCTCCTCCCCCTCTACCTCCCTTCTCCCTCCCTCCTCTACTTCCCACTCTTCCTCCTTACCCCTCCCTCCCAACAATGACATGCTGAAATGAGACCGGCACTACCATCATGTGAAAAACTCCATTGATTTTTTAGACTTCAAGTTGCCCGTTCTCAGCCTCTAATTGCTCGGACAGCAAACGGTTCTAGGAGGTTGTGAGCTACATCGGTAAGAAGAAAATACCACAGTTTGGAGCGATTCTAACGTAGGCCAAAAAACGGCCTTATTGACACTCCTCCTTTGCAAGATTTGTACTTTCGCTAAGTAAGTAATTCATATGTATTGTTGAAAGCCTTGTCAAAAAGCTGCTGACAACATTAAATTAATATATATATTCTATATTCTAATATATATTCTATTCATTAAATTAATATATATTCTATATCACCCGCAATTACTCGCAAATTATTTATTGGTTTAATCCCCTGTAACACAGTAGTAAGTGACAGAGAGAGAGGAGGTTCACGAAGTGTATAGGCGGAAGCACTGTTATTGTAAATAAGACGCGAAAACTTATTATGTGATATAATTGTAGTATTAGTAATATACATCACAACATGCCGATATTCACGATGTTGGACATAACTCGAGGGAACCAAGTGCCCGGTGTACGCGTACACCATAAATATAATTTAGCGTGTATTAGCCCAAGCTTGTAACGGATTATGTTTACACACGTCTATCAAGCGGATAATTTAATTTTAGTGGATTCACATGGAGAAATGAGCGTTCTTAGCGGTTACCGAAAAAAAGAAAACAGGAGAGAAAACGAGATCGAGCCCCTGAGTACAACGTTGATTGTTACACCCCGTATCGAGACTGTGGAGAGTATCTTTCCGACTTAGCATGAAACATAATTCGGCAAATCGAGATTGCGGATAATCAGTGCGCACACCGTACTGAGATCACGATTGGTACGCACAATTGAATTCTACAGAATCGTAGTGCGATATCTATATCGCACTACGATTCTGTAGAAGCGGATTACACGCTGGATGTGATTTTTCTCTCTGTAAACGCGGCACTGGGTGGTGACCTAATAAAATTTATAAAATATATACGTATATATGTGTGTATATGTGTATATATGTATATATATGTATGTATAAGTTTTAAAATAAAAATGTTTATAAAATGTAAATTTTGTTTCCTTTCATTTAACGTATATCATATCATATACAGGGTGTTAGAAATAAAAGTAACCAGCCGAATAGGGGGGGTAGATTGGGTCAAACTGAAAAGAAAAGTCTTATACCATGTTGCAAAATTCGCAATAGTTAACGAGTTATTAAATAAAACGTCTGAGCGAATGAGCGCTCAAGGAGCGATAGAGGCGGATCTCGGCTGACACGGTGCACGGCGCGCGGTGAGCGGTGAGGGGCGCGAGGCGCCCGGCCGGCGCGTGACGAGCGGCGAGTGGGGCGCGGCGCGGCGCAGCGACAGATGATATACACTGCGGCGAAAAAGTATTAGAGCCAGCACAGGTAGCACACGTATTGCATAGGCATTGCCGTAGCGTCTTACGCCTTAGATAATATTAATTAGTTTAGCTTGAATTATGTGTAATGGAAACATTTAATTTTAGTAAATTAAATTATTTTGCATGTCAAAGTTTACGAGGTTTACAAAGTTTTACTTTAACTTTTGTTTATGTTAGAATAACTTTAATGGTGCGTGTCTACCTGCAAGTAAAACTTTCGAGAGTAGCTTTCGAGATTGATTCTCGCAAATGGACATATTCCTGGAGAATGAATCTTAACGGAGAATGAATCGCAGCTCTCGGCGAGCGAACTTGTCAAACCTACTCGCAAATCGACACGACGTTATTTTACGCTCGGAGATCAGCTCGCCAAGCTCGAACGCTGTCCGTATTTTGAGAGCTACATGTTGAGAGTAAAAACCGAGATGGCAATAGTTATTTGTGCAACAAGTGCCGTAAGATAAAAATTCCCGGGTGCGGTGACCGCACTCGCCTTTTATTGAAGGAACTTATTGAATAATGCGGCAATCATGAATTATTGTAGAATACTACTGTGACAGAAATAAAAAAATTTCAAAATTGTTCATCATAAAATTTTAATATTTTTTTATTTCTGTCACAGTAGTATTCTACAATAGTTTATGATTTTCGCATTATTCAATAAGTTCCTTTGTGTCATCAAAGGAACAAACTTTTGCCATCTCGGTTTTTACTCTCAACATGTAGCTCTCAAAATACGAACAGCGTACGAGCTTGGCGAGCTGATCTCCGAGAGTAAAATAACGTTGTGTCGATTTGCGAGTAGGTTTTGACAAGTTCGCTCGCCGAGAGCTGCGATTCATTCTCCGTTAGATACTCTCCAGGAATATGTCCATTTGCGAGAATCAATCTCGAGAGCTACTCTCGAGAGTTTTACTCGCAGGTGGACACGCACCATAAGACGTTTTATTTTTTAAAAAATAAATGTATTAAAAGAACTCAAAATAATATTTAATTTCTACATGACATACGCATAAAATGTTAAGTTATCACGTTGACATGAATGTAACATATGAAAATCTTAAGAAAATAATAACATAGTTGTTGTATGTGTATTTTACATTGAAGTAATAATTAAATTTTGGTAACACAATGAAATTTTAACGTATACACACGATTTTTTGCTGCGTACGTGCCGCGTAACGCAACATTCTCGTACGTAATTTATGTACGTAAGGCGTAAGATACTACGGCAATGTACGTGCGTTGGCTCTTAGTCTCTCGCCTTTTCGATGGCAGGAAAATGATACGCTATCATTTCCACACCACCTTGCGGTAGATAGCTTGGTGCGTTTTTTTATAGTGGTTTCCCCGGTAGGCCTAATCCACTCTCATTATTTAATGCAAAAATTGTTCGAAGTGCCGTCCTCTCTCTCGTATGCAGAGTTCGGCCCTTCGTACAATATTGCGCGTCGCACGGTGCGCCATGTCCGGCGTAATAGTATCGAAGGCCGCAACAATAGCTTCACGTACCTCGTTTTCTCCATCATTACGCCGCTGCTCGATTAGACTTTTTATATGACCCCATACAAAAAAGTCTAATACATTTAAATCTGGCGACCGTGCCGGCCAGGCGATTGGGCCACCACGACCCATCCACCTATCCGGAAAACGCGCGTTTAATATTTCGCGCACTTGACGACTAAAATGAGCAGGAGCTCCGTCGTGCTGAAAAATTAGCTGCGCCCGTACGCGAAGAGGCACATCCGCGAGAAGAACCGGCAATTCGTTCTCGATAAAATTGGCATAAATATTGCCAGTTAAACGCGGTGGGAGGAAAAATGGACCGATATGGAAATAATGAATAAAAATGTTTCTTCACTTAGACAACAAGAGAAAATTGCTTTCTTTCTACTTTTACTTACCACTTGATTCCCGATTACTCCCGCCCATACGTTTATGGACCAGCGATATTGAAAATTGCCCTCACGGACGACGTGCGGGTTTTCATCCGACCAATAAACGTAATTCCGCGAATTGAATACGCCGTTTGGTGTAAACGTCGCTTCGTCGGTCCACAAAATGTTATCCGGGAAAGATAAATTCCGTCGACATTGCGCGAGGAACCCTGCGTATGTTTTTTTTGACAGTTTTAATTATTGTACACTCAAGTTACAGCGAATACAAAAAGTTGATAATGACAATACCTTCACAAAAACATATCCGTGGTTCTAGATCTCGCGCTAAAAGCTGTTGCACCCGCTGGTAGTGGTACGGATGCAAATCATTCTCTCGTAAAGTGCGATGCACCTCGTATCGAGAGAGATGAAACTCGCATGCTGCACGACGCACGCTGTTGTTCGGATTTTCATAAAATGCGTCGAGTATTCTCTCTTCGTCTTGCACTCGACGACGCACTGGTATATCTCTCCTATTATGCACAAGACACCCTGTCTCACGCAATTTTTGTCTAACGCATTTTTTTATGCTACGCATAAATTCGAGTCGCGGCACACGCATTTTTCTACGCTAGCAAGCAACTATTACATTTTTATATTCTTGAGAAGTAAATCTTATTGTCGCTATCAAATACCGCGTGAACACGAGTATTTTACGCAATTACATACGTACACATCGTTATGCATATTATGAATATCGAGTAAAGACGAGAAAAAATTAGCGGATTTGTTATCATATGAATCGCAGCCCGGCGCACTGCACTGATCGACTGATCCCGAGATTCCCGCGTATGTTTTTCTTTTGTTTACAGTCGCCGAAAGTCAATTGTTTCTGGCTAGATTCGCTTACACGACAACTTCTTGTGCAGTCGCGTAAACCTTCGCATAGTGATAGACAGCGACAATGCGATTTACTTCGGAGGAATATACCGATATGATAGTGGCCTATGGGCTAGCAGGTGAAAATACGCGTGCCGCGGCTCGGATATATGCAGAACGATTTCCCGGGCGTGTGCATCCAACACGTCGTACTATTTATCGTGTTGTGCAAAAATTGCGTGAGACAGGGTGTCTTGTGCATAATAGGAGAGATATACCAGTGCGTCGTCGAGTGCAAGACGAAGAGAGAATACTCGACGCATTTTATGAAAATCCGAACAACAGCGTGCGTCGTGCAGCATGCGAGTTTCATCTCTCTCGATACGAGGTGCATCGCACTTTACGAGAGAATGATTTGCATCCGTACCACTACCAGCGGGTGCAACAGCTTTTAGCGCGAGATCTAGAACCACGGATATGTTTTTGTGAAGGTATTGTCATTATCAACTTTTTGTATTCGCTGTAACTTGAGTGTACAATAATTAAAACTGTCAAAAAAAACATACGCAGGGTTCCTCGCGCAATGTCGACGGAATTTATCTTTCCCGGATAACATTTTGTGGACCGACGAAGCGACGTTTACACCAAACGGCGTATTCAATTCGCGGAATTACGTTTATTGGTCGGATGAAAACCCGCACGTCGTCCGTGAGGGCAATTTTCAATATCGCTGGTCCATAAACGTATGGGCGGGAGTAATCGGGAATCAAGTGGTAAGTAAAAGTAGAAAGAAAGCAATTTTCTCTTGTTGTCTAAGTGAAGAAACATTTTTATTCATTATTTCCATATCGGTCCATTTTTCCTCCCACCGCGTTTAACTGGCAATATTTATGCCAATTTTATCGAGAACGAATTGCCGGTTCTTCTCGCGGATGTGCCTCTTCGCGTACGGGCGCAGCTAATTTTTCAGCACGACGGAGCTCCTGCTCATTTTAGTCGTCAAGTGCGCGAAATATTAAACGCGCGTTTTCCGGATAGGTGGATGGGTCGTGGTGGCCCAATCGCCTGGCCGGCACGGTCGCCAGATTTAAATGTATTAGACTTTTTTGTATGGGGTCATATAAAAAGTCTAATCGAGCAGCGGCGTAATGATGGAGAAAACGAGGTACGTGAAGCTATTGTTGCGGCCTTCGATACTATTACGCCGGACATGGCGCACCGTGCGACGCGCAATATTGTACGAAGGGCCGAACTCTGCATACGAGAGAGAGGACGGCACTTCGAACAATTTTTGCATTAAATAATGAGAGTGGATTAGGCCTACCGGGGAAACCACTATAAAAAAACGCACCAAGCTATCTACCGCAAGGTGGTGTGGAAATGATAGCGTATCATTTTCCTGCCATCGAAAAGGCGAGAGACCAAGAGCCAACGCACGTACATTGCCGTAGTATCTTACGCCTTACGTACATAAATTACGTACGAGAATGTTGCGTTACGCGGCACGTACGCAGCAAAAAATCGTGTGTATACGTTAAAATTTCATTGTGTTACCAAAATTTAATTATTACTTCAATGTAAAATACACATACAACAACTATGTTATTATTTTCTTAAGATTTTCATATGTTACATTCATGTCAACGTGATAACTTAACATTTTATGCGTATGTCATGTAGAAATTAAATATTATTTTGAGTTCTTTTAATACATTTATTTTTTAAAAAATAAAACGTCTTATGGTGCGTGTCCACCTGCGAGTAAAACTCTCGAGAGTAGCTCTCGAGATTGATTCTCGCAAATGGACATATTCCTGGAGAGTATCTAACGGAGAATGAATCGCAGCTCTCGGCGAGCGAACTTGTCAAAACCTACTCGCAAATCGACACAACGTTATTTTACTCTCGGAGATCAGCTCGCCAAGCTCGTACGCTGTTCGTATTTTGAGAGCTACATGTTGAGAGTAAAAACCGAGATGGCAAAAGTTTGTTCCTTTGATGACACAAAGGAACTTATTGAATAATGCGAAAATCATAAACTATTGTAGAATACTACTGTGACAGAAATAAAAAAATATTAAAATTTTATGATGAACAATTTTGAAATTTTTTTATTTCTGTCACAGTAGTATTCTACAATAATTCATGATTGCCGCATTATTCAATAAGTTCCTTCAATAAAAGGCGAGTGCGGTCACCGCACCCGGGAATTTTTATCTTACGGCACTTGTTGCACAAATAACTATTGCCATCTCGGTTTTTACTCTCAACATGTAGCTCTCAAAATACGGACAGCGTTCGAGCTTGGCGAGCTGATCTCCGAGCGTAAAATAACGTCGTGTCGATTTGCGAGTAGGTTTGACAAGTTCGCTCGCCGAGAGCTGCGATTCATTCTCCGTTAAGATTCATTCTCCAGGAATATGTCCATTTGCGAGAATCAATCTCGAAAGCTACTCTCGAAAGTTTTACTTGCAGGTAGACACGCACCATTAAAGTTATTCTAACATAAACAAAAGTTAAAGTAAAACTTTGTAAACCTCGTAAACTTTGACATGCAAAATAATTTAATTTACTAAAATTAAATGTTTCCATTACACATAATTCAAGCTAAACTAATTAATATTATCTAAGGCGTAAGACGCTACGGCAATGCCTATGCAATACGTGTGCTACCTGTGCTGGCTCTAATACTTTTTCGCCGCAGTGTATATCATCTGTCGCTGCGCCGCGCCGCGCCCCACTCGCCGCTCGTCACGCGCCGGCCGGGCGCCTCGCGCCCCTCACCGCTCACCGCGCGCCGTGCACCGTGTCAGCCGAGATCCGCCTCTATCGCTCCTTGAGCGCTCATTCGCTCAGACGTTTTATTTAATAACTCGTTAACTATTGCGAATTTTGCAACATGGTATAAGACTTTTCTTTTCAGTTTGACCCAATCTACCCCCCCTATTCGGCTGGTTACTTTTATTTCTAACACCCTGTATATATATATTAAAAAGTATAGGGTACAAGGTGAGAGCAGTTGATGCTCATATGACCCGCACGCGTGAGTGCCGCATGCGTGCGGGTCATATGAGCATCAATTGAGGACGCATATGTCTAGCGCCATGAGTTCACGCCGTGCAAATTATCCGCACGACGTGCACGCGTCGTGAGCTCACTTTGCGGGCATTTTGTTATCTGGGTACTGTTTGTCGGCATTGGTTCCTGGTATAGAATATATTGTAGCACTCAAGGTAATCTTACTAGAGATTATAATTACAATTAGAATTACAATTACAAAAGAAGTTGTCGTAATTGACGCTCGTGTCGTGGATTACTGCTCGTGCCGTGTGTATACTGCTCGTGTCGTATACCCTGCTCGTGTCGTAACTCCGCGCGCAACGGGTACTATTGCTGAAAACTTAATCTGAACAAATACTTGAGTGCATTTCTCGTCATAACCGGGTGCTTGTGCCAAATTACTTGATAAAATTTATTATTAATACAACCAAATACATTATCATTGTGTACATTCCTTGCAACTCTTTTCCTTGATAACTCTACACTACATTCGATCCCCTTTCCTCTTGCGTTCGCAACTCGCTATTCCTGCGATTAACAAAATCGTCAATTTGATTGCGCTATTATATCGTGGTTGAAGAACATTCTCTCGTGAATATTCCATCGTGCCTTCGCGTAGGAATTAGAACCGAGCCGAACAGTTGTTTGTTTTTCTGGCATTCCAAAGTCGAGGCTTATTGTCCTCTCGTATTTGTCGACATTTCGAGTTGAGTTGTCGTTGTTTCAAGTTCACGTGAACCCCCACTCCGTCGCGCGTGTTCCACTTATTTGGTTGATTTAACGTCGGACTTTGATCATCATGGGCCGAGGTCACATAACTAAACGCAAACTGTGTATACAGCGGATGAGGGAGATCCATGAGCTGTCGATGCTCGCCGTGGACAATGCCCTACAGAGGCCAAATTTTCTCGTTAGATATCCTACCGTAGCTGGGCTGGTCAAAGATTTTGAGGCGGCTCACCTCAAGATAATCCAAGACGCCTCAGACGAGGAGTTTACCGCGGAAGACGCGATTCGTAAGGAATTCGATACGATGCGCTTCGGGGTAATCGGGCGTTATGAGAAGTTTGTGGGCGCCGACCGACCGGCCGCCGCGGTCGCACAGGCCCCGGTCCAAACGTCGTCTATCCGACTGCCCAAAATCTCACTTCCAGAATTCTCGGGAGATCTCGCGCTTTGGTCTTCGTTCATCGCGTTGTTCAACGTTTCTATTCACGAAAACCGGAGCATCTCCTCGATGGAGAAGTACCAATATCTGGTAGCCTCATTGAAAGGGGAAGCGCTCAACGTTGTGAAGAACCTCTCCTTCTCCGCCGATAACTACGCGATAGCTTACGACGCGCTGATTTCGCGATATCAGAACAAACGGAACTTAACGGATTACCACGTGGATTTAATTCTAAACGCCAAGCCGTTAAAATCGGAGTCGGCCGCCCCTCTCCGCGCGTTATTGGACACATTTACTGAAAATACGCGAGCATTGAACCTGTTAGGGTTCCCCACGGACTCTTGGGACTATTTACTCCTCAAATTCTTGTTAGAAAGACTACCTCGTTCGCTTCGCGAGAGGTTCGAGTCTGAACACCGGGCAGAGGAGATACCAAAGTACACGCAACTCACGAAGTTCCTATCAGATCACTGTCGGGTTCTCGCATCCGTGTCGGGCCCCACGAATATGTCGGTCAAGTCACAGTCGCCTTCGGCAAAAAATCCGCCTCGGCCTCGTCGCTTGCTACTCGAACTGCCGAGTGCCCGGTGTGCAAAGAGCAACATCTCGTGTTCAAATGCCCTCGATTCTTGAAGTTATTCCCTCGGGAAAGGCATTCAACGGTCAAAACCGCGAATTTGTGCTTCAATTGCCTTCGCACGGGCCATGGCACTAACAACTGCATATCGACGGGGACGTGTCGGTCGTGCCAGGCTAGGCATCATACCCTACTGCACTTCGGACGGAATTCGGAGCCAGCGAGCACCCCGACGGATACCGGAGCCTCCTCCGAATCGGCCGTCGACGAGAGTCCGTCGCCACAAAATAATGAACCCCTTGTCACCATGACTAGCGTTGTGAAATCGAATTCAATCGTATTATTGTCAACGGTGCAGGCCGAGGCTCTCGACGTTCACGGGAATCCCTTCCCTGTTTGCATTCTGTTGGACAGCGCCAGTCAACTAAACTTTATTTCGGAAAATTGCATGAAAAAGGGTGGGTTCGGACGAACCAAATGTCGTACCGTGGTCCTAGCGATAAATGATACTAAAGCGGCTGCCACTCGAGGTAGCACCTCACTCGTGATTCAAGCGCAGGGCAATGGCAATACTCGCGTTCCGATAGAGGCTACGATTCTCCCACGCATCTCCGCTCAATTACCTAGTAGTCAAGTCGAACAAAGAGCGTGGAAACACATAGAGGGATTAAAGCTCGCGGATCCGCAGTATCACCGACCTGGTCCCATCGATATCTTAATTGGCGCAGAAATCTTTACGTCATTGCTTCGAGACGGTCGTCGTGTAGGGAAGAAGGGCGAACCAGACGCCTTTAATTCTATTTTTGGTTGGGTTCTCGTCGGTTCGGTGTCGACGCAAGCATCTCGATCTACACACTCGTTTCTGACTCTCGAATCATTAGACGCGTCGCTCAGTCGATTTTGATAGTTAGACGAGATTCCCACGGCTCCGCCGTATTTGCAGGAAGATAAACGTTGCGAGGAATTATTTGCGCAGACCACGCGTCGCGATGTATCTGGTCGATTTGTAGTATCGTATCCTTTCATAAAGGATAAACCTTGCTTCGTTGGCACGCGTCAAGCAGCCGTGAACAGATTTCGCGCACTTAAGCGTCGCTTCAAATTGGATGAAGAATTCAAAACAAATTACAGTAAATTCATGCAGGATTACTTAGATAATGGCTATATGAAATTGATCAAGCAGCCGTTCCCAGTGGACGGACCGGTCTCCTACCTACCCCATCAGGGGGTCTTCAAATTGGTACGCACGTTCACCACGCGTGATGTCTCTCGTTCGGGCGTTGCATGGGCACGTCGCGGCGAAGATATCCGCGCAATCGTCGTTTCGCTTCACCACGTGGGATGTCTCTCGTCCGGGCGTCGCATGAGCACGTCGCGGCGAAGATGTCCGCGTAATTGTCGTTTTGTTTGGACGAGGTCGAGTCCCTATACGCTTACCTCGTCATCATGCACCGTCGAGTCACACACACTCGGGGGTCGCAAACTCAAGCGGGAGGTCTCTCGTCCGCGCGTCGCACAGGCGCGTCGCGGCGAGGATAACCGCACGCGTGATCTCTCTCGTCCGCGCGTCGCATGGGCACGTCGCGGCGAAGATATCCGCGTAACCGTAGTTTCGTTTGCACAAGGTCGAGTCCCTATACACTCACCTCGTCATCGCGCACCGCCGAGTCACCTACACTCACGGTGCCCTTGGACACTGCCGTCTCGGCGTACCACCACTAGGGTGTCGCCGAACGGTAGAACCTTACCGCCGCCTTGGCGTATCACCATGCTCCTCCTGCTATCACGGAGAGCTCGTCGGGTGTCGCCAAACGGCCGGACCTCATTCGGAGGTCCTGAACAAACTTGCATCGTTGATCCACTGGGGCTCTGGACCCCGCCCACGTTTGCATATTGTCTCCGATTCGTTACCAGAACTAGATCGAATGTGCTCACTCTCGTCGTGGATCAAATAGAATTTCATTCGACCTTGTTATATCTCGTCAAATGTGTACAGTCTCGTTATTTCGCAGAGGATATCAGTAGATTAAAGCGCAATCAGAGTTGCTCCAAACCTCTGCGACAACTCGCCCCCTTCTTGGATGCTCGCGGAGTCCTCAGGGTGGGCGGCAGGCTGACTCATTCCGCCATCTCATACGAGGCCAAACACCCGGCATTGCTGCCTAACCGACATCGGCTCACGGAACTTATAGTAGAGCGCACCCACCGCCTACATTTGCATCTGGGACGTCGAGCGTTGCGTTACATCTTGTCGCAGAATTTCTGGATTCTGGGGGCCCATCAGACCATAAAACGCTGCCTATCGCGCTGCTATCGGTGCTTCACACTACGTTTACGCGGCGAGGCTATGCGTTTACGCGATGTAGTAACTTACGATAATTTACCTAAATTATCATAACTTACGATAATTCACTCCGCGTAAACGGGATTTTGTAGTAACTTACGATAATTTACTCCGCGTAAACGATTGATATATCGTAAGTTACTACAGAAGTAACGCTCGCGTAAACGTAGTATCAGGGCGAATCCACGCCCGATGCAACCGCCCATGGCGGACCTACCGCTAGATCGAGTGCGTCAGGCTAAGCTTTTTTCGATCACAGGAGTCGACTACGCTGGGCCGTTCCTCGTCTACAATCGTCGTTCTCGCGGAGCAACCCCGTTTAAGGCCTACGTGTGCCTTTTCGTCTGCTTCGCCACCAAGGCAGTTCACCTAGAGCTCGCCTTTTCGCTATCTACTTTCTGTCAGCTCTGAGACGTTTCGTCGCTAGGCGCGGCCGCTGCTCGCGGATGTACAGCGACTGCGGCACCAATTTTGTTGGAGCTCATCGAGAGCTCGTTCACTCCATGCGGACGGCCTCGGAGACAAAAGGAATTCGGTGGACGTTTAACCCCCCCTCGGCGCCACACTTCGGTGGCCTCTGGGAGGCGGGGGTCAAGTCCATGAAGACTCACTTGAAACGCGTCATAGGAGCGCAGATCCTCACCGTAGAGGAATTCGGCACACTTATGACGCAAATCGAAGTCATCCTAAACTCTAGACCCCTATGTCCCACTAGCTCCGATCCTAACGACCTCGGGGTGCTTTCCCCGGGGCACTTCCTCACTTTGGAACCTCTCGTAGCCGTCCCATATCCGGACCTGGAACCGGTGCCGATAGTTAGGCTCGATCGATGGCAACTGGTGCAGCACATGCACCAACAGTTCTGGAAGCGGTGGCATGACGAGTACCTGCACACCCTCCAGCAACGACCAAAGTGGTTAAAGTCGGCGCCCGCGGTGGAAAAGGACACGTTGGTCCTGTTGAAAAACGAGAACGCCCCTCCTCTACAATGGAGACGAGGGCGGATCATTGAGTTACACCCGGGCCGCGACGGTGTTTCTCGGGTCGCGACGGTGAGGACGACGGATGGCACCCTCACTCGTCCTCTGGTGAAGCTGTGCCCACTGCCGATGGACACTTCGCCAGGGGAACCTGCTCAAGCGTAGAAAATACGTTGTATTTTGGTGGGCGGTATGTTCGGCGTATCGCCTTGTATATAGAGTAGTCGTTAGTATAATCACTTTATGTTTGTGTAGTTGTATATAATTCATACTTAGTTGCTTAAGTCAATTGTAATTCTCGCGAAACGTCGGCGGATCGCGAGCAGTCAAATCATGCGACTCACCTGTCGGTGTTGCCATCGCCTATCCGCCGACGGCATCCACTCCCCCCGGAAAGGGAACAACTACTCGCCCGCGGCGACATGTTCCAGGACCGCGGGGACAGAGCACTCTTAGTCAAGCCGACGTACGGCCAACACACATATTTTGGGAGCCAAGCCGTCCTGCGGCACATACACATTCGTCAACCAGCCGTCTCACGGCACACACATATTTTCGTCATCAAGCCGTCTTACGGCACTTTTCGCAATCGAGCCGCCTTAAGGCTCATACATCGGGCACTCATCATCGAGACGTCTCCCGGCCTCCATCGTCACGGAACCGGGCAGAACGGACCGGAGTCCCCCTGCCGCCTTGCTGAACCAGGAGTGTGCACTTCTCCTACCGCTTTTCTTTCCTGCCTGCTCTATTGCTTGCTTGCTTACACGTGCTTGCCGTCGCATGCCGAACAAGACGAGACATACGGAGCGGCCACGAATTTAGAGGACAGGACGAGGCCTGGCGGACTCACGGAGACGACGGCCGACACGGTGAATCGCTTTGCTTTAATATTTCGCTGCATGCGCCTTTGCCTTCGCGTTAAACATTTGATAATCGTGAGGGGAATATAACAACCCCCCCTCTGGTCCTTCGAGTAACAATATCGCAAATCTTGCCTCCGGGGCGAAACTATCCCCGTTCAATATGTTATAATCGGCGTTAGGAAGTAGTATCTTAATAAAAAATTTTCACATTTGGACTTTGCGTCGCAATATCTCCGCTCGTAGGGCACGTAGCGGAAAATTATATAGAAGATACCCCCCTTATTTTTACCCCAACTATCGATCAAGCCTACTTAGAACTTGATCCGTTCACTCGTTATCGAGATCTCAACATCTCGGGTACTCGCAACCCGTCGCGTCGCGTAAAAGAGTCACGGTGCGGTCTCGCTCCGCGTGTACTTGGCGCGAGACACTACCGTGTCTCTTGATACGCATACATATACTTACCAGAATCAATTTTTATTTTTTTTTATTTTTTCTACAGGCTTCAAGCCATTGCTGACGTATTCGCTCTGTGCGTTTGGTTGGAGGGGATAGCTACGAGCTACGAAAGCGCTCGGGTGAGAGAATAGTGAACTCAGAGTGAAATATTTTCCTATTCAACTAGGCTATTATTATTAAAAAGCTGGATTTAATCAACAAAATCTTAAAAAATTATGTATGAAATAGAGGTAGAAAAGACTGAAAAATATAATAAAATTAGAAATAGATCGATATCTTCAAATTTGCGAAAGTTAAAGCATATAAACATTTCTACAAAAATTCAAAATTTTATTAAAAAACAACCGCTGTTATATCAATCATTGCCAAATTCAATCCCAACCTTCCTTACATGATACTCTATCGATTAAAAAAAAATGCACTCCGATATCTAAAAAATTACAGAAGTTAGAGCAATAACATTAAAAAAAAGAAGAACCCCTTGATTATTAGCCATTTTTATTAATTCTATTATATTCTTCAGTTTTTTCTACCCCTATTTCATATATAATTCGTTAAGATTTGGTTGATTAGTTCTAGAGTTATAGAAATTTCGGTAAATTTGGCACATACACACACACACATACATACATACATACAGACGAAATGACGGCCGCGGCCGAAGCGGCCCCTTTCGTTCCGCGTGTTCGCAACGGGGCACGTGTATAGCGTGGACGAAAAACGCGGCATGACGTATCGAAACGCAAGAGCAAAACATTCTCGCCACGTTGAGATCAGTTAAGAGCAATATTTAATTAGCAGTAGTTATTATTTATTGTTTTCTGATATAAAAAATAGGAGTTCCAGTAATTAAAGTGACATAAATACCGCTGTGCAGTTAACCTCCAATTATATAGTAACAATCATAGATTGCGCGCGTATAGCAATTTTTACTTACCGAAATTATTAACAGTAAAATGTAAAAAAATACACTGCATCTATTGCACAAGAAGCTTTGGTAATAATCACACGTTAAAGTTGTTTTTTATATTTTTTTTTGCAAACTGCCTGTAAATATATCTCGTTGTTTCCACTTTTATTTGCATGGCGATAGCGGTAGATGGCGCGACCTGAAACGCACGGAGCGAATAGTTAATTCTTTTATTGGGAAACGAAACAATTTTATATTTCTTGTGTACGTACAGTCTGTGCGACTTTTGCAATTGTGCACACAACACGCTGGCATGGTTTCTATATGTAGGAGAAAAAAATCATATACATTACATATAATAGGTGCTTTCCATTTACATCAAAACTTAGATAAATCTCACTTGTGACGTCATAACTCAGTTGAATGCACGTTCCTTTTGATGCTGGCAAGTGAGATTCAACTGAGTTTTTGTGACGCTACAGCACACAATCGAGACCGTGTGCTTTAATGAGTTTAACAGACTTAAATTAAAAGTGAGGTTTATTAACCTGTATTGTTATGGGATAGTTTTATCACCAAAATAAGCAGGTATGATGTCATTTATCCGAGTAAGGCTACTCACATAACTGAGTGACTCACTTCACTTAAGGTGTAAATGGAAAGCACCTAATATATGCTATGCTACATAATATTGCATAATACTACCTTTATAACACAATCTGATAGCAATCTGACAGCAATCTTTTAGTATTTGGATTTAAATATGGTTGATCGAGATCCGTACTACTGCGCATCCACGGAAATGAATACTTGTCTCATTACGTCATTGCTTACCACTAATTCCACGTATTTTTTACATTAATCTTTCACAAATCTTAATTAGAAATCCATTTTAATTATATGTAATCGTTTGCGTATTCAAATTTCGCGGGTGCATTTGGACCCAAACGCGATTGGTCGAAGCGCGTACTACTGCGCATTCACGGGAATGATTCACCTGTCTTATTACACCATGGGGCGTGCAGCCCGGCGAGCGAGCATTCGTCTTAAGGCTCATTGTCAGTCACAATGAGAAAAATAAGGAATAAGATAAAGGAATAAGGAATAAAGGAATGTCGCATCTAACATGCCTTATTCCTTATTCCTTTATCTTATTTCTTATTTTGCTTCCTCATAGAGGAAGCTTTGTTTTCGTGAATTTCGTATATGAACCTTTGATTGCGCATACAGTTGGGTCTAGTCAACCAAATTTAAACAAATTATATATGAAATAGGGGTAGAAGAAACCAACAAAGAGATTGGTTTTTGAGTTTTTTCTGCCAATATGTTCAGATTGTTGTAAAACGTCGAAATATCGCCTAAAAAAAATGTCCGTGTGTATGTATGTGCACATATTTGATGTTGTGGTTGCACTAACTTCCGCAAATATTGAGATATTGGGCTGTTTTTTTTTAATCGATAGAGTATCATTCAAGGAAGGTTGGTATTGAATTTGGCGATGATCGGTAAACGGGTTCTTTTTTAAAAAAATTTTGAATTATTTTAGAAATGTTCGTGGTTACTCTAACTTTCGCAAATTTGGAGATATCGATCTATTTCTACTTTTATTATATTTTCTAGTTTTTTCTACCCCTATTTTATATATAAGTTTTTAAGATTTGGTTGATTAGACCCAACTTTATACGCGATCAAAGGTTCATAATTTTGTTCGCATATAAAGCTAAGTCTAATTAACCGAATTTAAAAAAATTATATATAAAATAGAAATAGAAAAGACTGATGTGAAAATTGTTTTTTGAGTTTTCGATGCCAAAGTATCGCTTATGTTCAAAAACGTCGAAAAATCGTAGAGTATCATTAAAGGTAGGTTGGTGTTGAACCTTAAATTTGAAATCAGCTAAATCTTAACGAATTATATATGAAATAGGGGTAGAAAAAACTGAAGAATATAAAAGAATTATTAAAAATTGCTAATAATAAAGAGGTTATCGATTTTTGTTTAAAAAAACACTCAAATTTACCAAAATTTTTATAACTTAAGAACTGATTAACCAAATTTTAAAGAATTATATATAAATTAAGGGTAAAAAAAACTGAAGAATATAATAGAATTAATAAAATCTGCTAATAATGAAGGAGTTACCGATTTTTATCTAAAAAAATCTATATGATTGCCCTAATTTCTGCAAAGATATCGAGCTTAATTTTTTTGACGTAGAACTACGTCTTTCTCCGCGGTATGGGGGGTATCCACGGATGTAACGATGTAACGAAAATATGTCACACTTTGAACGTTTAGATCTTCGCAACTAATAATCGTAGAGTAATCATTGACATCTCATTTTAAAGCTTAAGAAGTCCCATTTATGATAAAACAAGACCGAACTCTCTATTTATACCCGATTTTCTTGAAATAGAATGATAAGAACCTGACGTCTGTCTGTCTGTCTGACCGTGAACTACTCCTTCGTTAATAGACCGAATTTTAAAGAATTATGTATGAAATAGGGGTAGAATTTTCCGGAAATGACGGTGGTGGGGTTACTTTTTTGATACCGATTTTTTTTTAACCGGTTGTGCAGTTTTTTATTATATTTTTGAAAATAATAATCGTAGAGTAATAAATAAGTTGTCATTTGATAGCTTCTATAGTCTCATTTTTTTCTCTAAAGTTTATAAAATCTCCAAAAGGGGTTACCAATTTTTTTCTTGCAACGTTTTCCGCGAACTACTCATTTGTTAATAAACCGAATTTTCAAGAATTATATATGAAACAGAGATTGAATTTTCCGGGAATGGTGGTGGTGGGGTTAATTTCTTGATACCGATTTTTTTTTAACCGGTTGCGCAGTTTTTTATGCCAATGTGTTTCTTATGTTCTAAAACGTCGAAATATCGCATTTAAAAAAAATGCAAAATTGCTAATAATAAAGGGATTACCGATTTTTGTTCTTTTTGTTATATTTTCGAAAATAATAATTGTAGAGCAATAAATAAGTTGTCATTTGATAGCTTATACAGTCTCATTTTTTCTCTAAAGTCTATAAAGTCTCCAAAAGGGGTTACCGATTTTTTTCTTGTAACGTTTTGCGCGAACTACTCATTTGTTAATAAACCAAATTTTCAAGAATTATATATAAAACAGAGGTAGAATTTTCCGCAACAACTGTGACGCAAACACGTCTACTGAATTACGTCTACTGCACAGTATGGGCACAGCAACAGTTGACGTAGTTCTACGTGTTTGCGGCACAGTTATTATATTTAATTTAATTATATTTAATTATATCATAGTCAGTTCTTATATTTAAGACCGTCTTAAGTACAATTTTAAGATGTCATTAACCAATCACAGAGCCGTATTAGCAACTTGAGATATTACTTAAGACGGTTTTGAAATAAGATCTGATTATGAATACCGGCCATTGTTTACTGTGCTAGTTTGATTTCTTTCTCCCGGTCTCTCCGTCCCTCCTTCTCTCTCTCTCTCTCTCTCTCTCTCTCTCTCTCTCTATCCGCACGAAAAGCTCTTTTTTATGAATAGAGTATCATTAAAGGTAAGTTGGTGTTGAATTGCCTTGGACGGTCCCAAGCCCGGCCTGAGAAAGGAGGAGGGTTGGAGTGGACAGTCTTAGTACCCACTCCGTAAAACTAATTATATAATTTTAATATTGTTTAAATATTGTTGAAAAACATAAAAACATATAAACAGCAAAATTTTTTAAATACAGGAAATGAATCTTATCGAATGCCATCTATTGGATAATCCGAATTTAAAGTTTATATATGATTTATAGCAGCTTCCTCTATGAGGAAGCCAAAAGAAATAAATACTGATAAGTATACATCGAATAAAATAAAAGCTTCATCATAAAAGCAATGTGTAGGTTTCTACTTGCACACTTAAAAACTATGAAGAAGCAATGTACAAGTTTCCACTTGAACACTTTAAAACTATGAGGAAGCAATGTGCAAGTTTCTACTTGCACACTTTTGGCACACAGCTTGTTTCTCATTGTGACTGAGCCCTTACGGTCGCCGATCCGCGAACACGTAAAGTTACGCTCGACTGACAATACTTGTTGAATTGCGTCAGCCACTAAATTGCGTCATCTTTTTCGCCGTGAATGGTTGCGAGTCGTGGATCATCGAGAATTGCTCGAGAAGTGCTTATTGGCGCGAAGCCGTCTACATTTCTTTTGAGATTTTGAACTATTAATTCGGGAATTACTCGAGAACAGCAAAGGTGGCACGGGCCCTGTGGAAATGTTCCGGCGGCGCATTTGGACGCGAAGTGGGCAGTCATCTTATTAATGTTCGAAAGAGGCATTTTCATGCCTTACACACGAGGCCTAATATACTGAAGAGAGGCCTAATATACTGAAGAGAGGCCTAATATACTGAAGAGAGGCCTAATATACTGAAGAGAGGCCTAATATACTGAGGAGAGGCCAAATTTTGACCTGGTCTGTGAGACCATTAATAATTCCCAATATTAGTGAGATGATGAGAACTTCGATTTCAAGGTAACCCGTTTTTACATTTCTGAGTGTGAACGTTAGAATCACGTCTAACGTTACGAGAGGAACATTCATTCCTTTCTCGGGTACGATTTTCATCGTACAGACATATCAAGAAATCGGGTTGAGAGGGATACTTTTCAATATTAGCAGATCTGTTAATTCGTCAATTTCGAGTCTTAATTATATGAATGAGCTCAATTAGAACTCTTGTGTGTGTTTACTATTTTTAATGGTTGCAACCGCTTCTTATATAAATATTTCAGTTTACTTTCTTTGCGTTAAGATACTTTCAATTCCTTTGTGTGAAATAATATTAAAATACTTTCGTACATGCGTCATAATCATAATCAATCTGCGATATTATATTAACCTTATATTATATTAACATTATTTTGAGATATTCTACTTATTCGTAATATTCCTGAAATACAAATGTATAACAATTCCGTGTGAATCTGTGAGATTCAAGTTTGATAAGATTAAGCGTTTCCTTTGTAAATATTATTTCTCTCTATATGTATCTCATACTATTGGTATGACCTTGCGTTATTCGTTCTTGCCGTTTCAAAGCATGTAATATTTTCAGTTTCAGATAAGTTATACCTAGTGATATTTGCTATATGTGAATTCTTTAACAGAGAATTAGTGTGTCCAGAAATAAGTGAGGATCAATTATTTCACTTTCTTAAGAATCATTACAATTATGCGTTATCTTTACTTTTTTAATTATTGCGCTTTATTAAAGAACTTAATCCTTGTATAATAACGAACCTTGTTCTTCAAAACATATCTATTTTAAAAGTTATATTGACACATCGATTCTCTGATATTGACTTGTTTGCTTGTATTTATATTTGATTGATATTTTTTATGATATATTTTTATGTTGTGTACTCAAATTGAAACAAATTCCTGTGCTTTATCCATCCATCCTCAGTCCTATTACTCATGCCTGAGCGTGGTGACTTCTCTTCATATACATGTGTTGCGCACGTGGATTATACACATTGTATATGGAACCTACAGTTTAACGCCGATTTCGAACGGCAATTTTTAGAGAAGTTTTCTTGGCAGACATACTTTCGGTGGTTTGCCATTGCCTTCCGAGAGGAGAACGAGCGAATAAATATTTCTAGCTCTACCGGGAATCGAACCCGGGACCTTTGGCTCAATAGACCAGTGCGCTGTCTACTAGGCCACGCTCGTTCTCAAGAGAACGAGCGTGCTTTATATACATGACAATTTATTATGATTCAAAAGATTGTCTTTCAACGAAATCAGACAGCTCAAGATACATCTCGATTTTTTATAAGTTGCAAATTACAAGAAAAAATTACATTTTCCTCTAAGTAATTATTTTACATATATAACAATTCATCCTACAGAGAAGGGAATTTGTTCCAATTAGTTCATTTTCTTATTAATATTGTTTTATTCAAACAAACTTTTGTCATATGTATCATACAAAAAAACTACATTGTAATTCATTATCTTATTCTGTAAGAATACTGGTAAGGTTTTCAGGCAGTTTTCCTTACCCTTTGCACCGAATGGTGGTATTCCAACAATAATTCTGCCAGAAAATAAGTCGTTTGAAAAGTAAATTAAACTCAACAACACAATTTCTTTCTCTACGACTTTTCAAATTATTTGTTCTTTCCTCATCTTATTCACGCGGTCAGGCTCGTGCGCGAGCTTGTGCAAACAAATTATCATATGTTACTACAGAACCCCGTTGACGCAGAGTGAAAATCGTATAAAGTTACTTACTATCGTCGTACGATCGCTTACGGTAAACATTACGATAGATGTAGTTCGGGCTTTAAGCTTATTTTCTAGCAACACGATCTGTTGCTCGCAATATAATCGCAGAAACGCGGCAGAAATCGTGCACAACGTTACGTCACGATGTGATGGTAAAAATGTAGCAAGAATAGGGCATATGGCTTTACCATATGAGCTAATCAGAGAGAAAAGATGAAAGTAATGTGGTCATAATGCCCGCGTTTTGGCTGTATGTACCCGAATCCTGTCGGTATGTGCACGTTTTTGTGGTTCTCTCCCGTGCTAGATCCACGATTTTTTTATTTTCTTTGGAAATAAATCCAAAAAATCGTGAATCTAACGGAAAAGAACCAAAAAATCGTTGACATTACCACAAAATATAGTGGACATAGCACGGAAGAGAACCACAAAAACGTGCACATACCGACAGGATTCGGGTACAGCCAAAACGCGGGCATGACCACTCTCATCTTTCTCTCATCTAATTATATTATATAATATAATAAACAATACTTATCGTGATAACACCGTGCCAGCACTGTCTGCTTATCGATATAAAAGTGACAGAGACTGCATAGTTTTTGCATGACATATGCTGAGCATGGCACAGCGTGCGCTGTCGTGCTAGCACGCTTGGTTATCAGGGAATCTTTGAATTTGCTTTACAGAATTGCAAAAGTGAATCCGAATGTTTGCTGAAACGTAACACCGATTATGAAAAAAAAGAAAGAAAAATGAAAAGAGAGGGGAGCCTTTGCATTAATGTCTATAAGATCGGTTCTTGGGCTAGAATTTCAAGCCAGAGCCATGTAAGAATGAATGTAATTCTCAGATCTCAAGACGAATATAAACTCTAGTAGAGGCCCTTGTACTTTTTAGACTAATGTCTGTCTTCAAATATGGCGTCCCAATAAGAATCTCTTAAGGGGATCCTGCAGTGACTGGCGAACTTCTTCGATGTCGATAATGTCAACCTTTCTAATTTTGTTTTCCCTATATCTGTCTTTGTCTAACGAAATTACATCTGTCCTTTTTTCGATTGCTCGCCATCTCTCGCAAGATCCGGCAACTACTGTTGCTGCTCTTCTTGTCATTTGCATCCGTATTTGCATTACTAAAATAATTTTTCGATGGATCTTTTTTTGTACGCATTGAATCTTACTTCTACTTGCACGATATTATTCCTACATGTTTTTCCAAGGGCAGATGATAAAAATTATGTATGTATAAACTGCAGAATATTTGTTTTAAGCAAATATTGTCGTCAGGTGACAGCTGCGTATGTGCCCAAATAAGTAATATTTTTAATTTTTTGGTGTTTTTGATATAAAATCGCGTTTTCTACCCTAGATTTTTGTGCGTACTTTAATTCTAGTCCAAAAACTTACAATTCTGTAAAGCCAATTAAAAGATCCATCGAAAAACGATAATGTCGGTAAATCATACGGCTGCAGGATCCCCTTAAGGGCCTCGCTCGTTGGACCGCACTTCTCGCCTCGATCCTCTTTCTCGGATGCTAGCTGTCGCAGCTCTACCTTTCCTGGTGATCCGACTCTCGCTCAAGAAAGAGGTAACGGACTCGATACGTTCGAAGAAACTCAAGCAAGTGCGGCCATGACACCTAACGAGTGAGGAAGGAGGTGGGGGCTTTTTGAGAGTGGCGACTCGCGCGTCGCGCCATCTAATGTGAAACGATTGGGCGTTGTAAAAACGCGAAAAAATTCGAGCGCAATATCTGAACAAATTATTTAATTTTTAATAAGGCCAATTATTAATATTTATTTTCATAACTGAACTTATTTTTTATTTTGATAAATGTAAATACGATAATTTAATTAGTTGCTTAATTTAACTTCTTGTTTAATAAACGAGCCGATGTAGTACTAAAAATGTACTTATAAAAAAAGCCCTTATAAAAAAAAATTATTGAGAGCCAATCAAGTTGTTCAAATTAATTAATAGAAAAAGATGGTACAATAAAAAAAAGTTTTTATTTAAAAAATTTGACTTAGGCTTTATTGGGCTGAATACAGGCTCTGGATCTAAAATCTAATAAGATCGTCTATTGGCCTCCTTCAAACCTTTCAACTTTTACCTGAAACACTTTTCCAATAAATCAAGCCGTCAATTGACACTTAACGAAGATTAACACAATAACATTTAAACGACACCCAACGATAAAGGGATCATGGCGACACTGATTAAATTGACATAGAACATTAAAGCGTTAACACCCTGTTAACACCAAACCAACATCCAACAATGAGGATCAATCTCCAACCTACACTAAACATTGAAGCTTAATCCCTAACTTACACTTATCATTGAGAATAAACTCCCAATATACACTCATCATTGAGATTTAAACCCACAACTTACCTAAACTTTAATGGTCAATACTCAATCTACATCTCAATTTAAGTGTTGACACTTAACTTTGATGACAAACACTAAACTTACGCCCAAATTTGAGTGTTAACTCTCAAATTTGGGCGTAAGTTTAGTGTTAACACTCAAACTTGGGTGTTAACCATCAAAGTTGAGTGTACTTTTTTATAAGGGTATGTGGAAGGGTATGTGCATAAGGATATTATATACTACTGGCGTTACAAGATATAGAGTGTATCATGGACATAAAACGTGAACTGTTGAAAGACTTTGAGATCGTGAATTCGGACTTGCAAATTATTGTCTTGGTCTAGAAATTGATCAAGGTGAAGGTCAAATTGTGCTCTCCCACAAACAGGCAGGGATCCGATTGCTCAAGCAGTACGAGATGGACCAGTGTAACCCGGCCCTTATAAAAAAAAATTATTGAGAGCCAATCAAGAGACACGGTAGTGTCTCGTGCCAAGTACACGCGGAGCGAGACCGACCGTGACTCTTTTACGCGACGCGACGGGTTGCGAGTACCCGAGATGTTGAGATCTCGATAACGAGTGAACGGATCAAGTTCTAAGTAGGCTTGATCGATAGCTTGGGGTCCAATTAGGAGGGGGGGGTTTCTCTCATAATATTCCGCTACGTGCCCTACGAGCGGAGATATTGCGACGCAAAATCCAAAATGTGAAAATTTTATATTAAGATACTTCTCCTAACGCCGACTAGTAGGTAAGCTAGGCCGATTCTACCTCGGGGATCTGAGGGGAGGGTGAGGGGCGGAGGGGACCGCAGGCGGGGGAAAACCGGAGGGGGACCGCGGGCGGGGGAAATCGCGGGCGGGGGGGGAGACCGCAAGCGAGGGGAACCGCGTTTTTCGAGCGCCGCGGGGAGGGGGGGGAACCGCGTTATTCGGGCGCCGCGGGGAGGGGAGGGAAACCGCGTTTTTCCGGCGCCGCGGGGCGAGGGGGTCCGCGTTTTCCGGCGCCGCGGGGCGAGGGGGTCCGCGTTTTCCGGCGCCGCGGGGCGACCGCGTTTTTGCCGCGGGAGGGGTCCGCGTGCAACGGCCGCGCCGGTCCGCGTGACGTCACACGCTCCCGCTCGCGTTATCTCTCCCTCGCCCCCGTCCCCCGGTCGCGCGCGTCTTCTCTTTCGCGCGCGGTCCCTCCCGGCCCCCGGCCCCCGGCCCCCGGCCCCCGGCCCCCGTTCGCGTTATCGCTCACGATCGCATATATTTTTTTCGCCAACGATATTTAATCGTTTAGATCTTTGCGATATTTAATTTTAATATTATGGCGTCGTTTGCCACTTTGTAACGGCTCCGTGTGCCGTATTCGTTCGCTGGGAAAGGAAGCGCAGAGTGCGAGGTCGCAATTGACGAGAGGCGTGCTGACTGGTAGACACAGTATTTATTCAGGATCTTGGTTTTTATGTACAATTATTTACAAGCGCCTTGATAGGTTCAATGTGGTCCTGAAAAAGACCGTTCTGTGAAATATTATGTGGCCCTGAGAAGGGCCGTTTGGTTCCTCCTACTGATGGAGGCGCTCACTCCACACTAGACAAGGCCTCGTCGTAGTGCGATGGAGGGGCTGCGTGTTTCCCCACCTTCTCCACGCCGGAGGTGTGCCGGGTGGTGTGCACGACTCGGCTGTGCAAGATTCCGGGGCGTCCGTCTGCGTAGCCCGCGTCCCTGTGGCGCACGTTGCTTGTGCGCTGCTCTCGCGGGTGATCGGCGTCTCCCACTCACTCCCGAAGGTTTGTGCCTCCGCGTCGTTGGCCCGAGGGCAGGTCTGAAGGCTTCGGTGGACGGCCCTGTAGGCTTGGGTAGTGGTATTACGTGTAAAAGGAAACGGACAATCGTATCTTGAACTAGATTTATTCAGTGAAACAATATCTTGGGTCGTTACAAAGCTTGAGGACTGAACAGTGGAGAAAAAATAATAATTATCGTGTCCGTGCGAGAACAGAATAGAACTCAATAGAATCTTGCGGAATGTGCGCCTAGCGACGATGGATGGGTTGTTGCGTGTTTCGTACTGTACGCCGAGAAAAGTTCCGTGTCAATACCTGCTTGTGATAGGCAGGATTTAATCCATCGAGCCAGTGTTTGAGATGATGCTGGCCTGTGGGGCCTCTTAACAGTTATAAAAAATCTTTTTTCTTTAACCCTGATATCTTTAGTTCTTGAGATATAGGCTAAGACTGTGGTAGCCACACAAATCTTGGGTCTATCTGGAAGAAAAGGCAACGTTAAAAGAGGCTGAAAGTTGCCCGGTCGAGAGGTTTTTATCCTGTCCGGAATCATTATTTCCACCATAGCTGTGCTCTGGGTAATTTGATCCAATCTGATCAGTGAAAAGGTTTGTAGTCTATGAGCTGTACTTAAGGCGAGGAGGATAACCGTTTTCTCACTAAGTTGTTGAAGATTTAAATCTTCATTCGTAGGTGAGCTTTCGAGAAAAGATAGAACCACTTGTGGGTCCCAGGTGTGACTGTATCTCGGTCTAGGAGGACGTATTTTATAAACTCCTTTAAAAAATCGTTGTACTGCCTGGTTTCTCGCAAACTCCTCTCGTGAGATCAGTGAAATTGCCGATCGTGTAGAATTCAATGACCCGTAAGACGCTCCTTCGTCGAACTGTATGGTCAAGAATTCAAGTAACTCCCTGGTGGATGCCTCATAGACGTCTACCTGGTTTTCGTGACAGAAAATCCACCATCTTCTCAGACTCGAATTGTATTGCTTATGAGTAGCTTCAGTAATTGACTCGACCAGGATGTTGGTAGTCGTCGCTGAAAAACCTCTTCTCAGGTACGCCTGCCTGATAGTTTCCCTGCCACCAGGGTAATCCAATTGGCAAGCGGGTGGTGAATTGTCCTGCAAGGAGAGCGCAGCAGGTCTATTGAGGGTTTTAATATTATTGGCTCTTCAATAAGAGCTGTTAAAAACAATGGATACCAAGGTTGAGCGGTCCATTGTGGTACAACTACAATGCCTGTTGCCTGATCATTGAAGATTTTTCGAAGGGTTGGGAGAACTAGAGAGAAGGGAGGAAAACCGTAGAAGAATCTGTTACTCCAACTGATTGTGAAAGCGTCCACTGATAAAGCGCAAGGATCTCTACGCCAGGAACAATAATCTTTGCATTTAGCGTTTATACGAGATGCAAAGAGATCGATCTCAGGCTTTCCAAAGCGAGCGACTAGATGATTAAAAGCGTAATCCGCAAGTTCCCATTCCGTATCAATGTTGGTGTATCGAGATTCGCGATCCGCCTCTGTGTTTTCTTTAGAAGGTATATAGGATGCGAATAACCAAAGACTCTTAGATTCGCACCACTGCCAAATCTCTCGTGCCAACTTATTCAGTTTGAGTACTCTAGTACCTCCCATTCTATTGATATAGGATATAGCTGTCGTGTTATCTACTCTGAGAAGGATTTCGCAATTTGATAGATTCTGAGCGAAGCACTTGAGAGCTAATGAGATTGCTAGCAATTCTAGAAAGTTTATGTGGTTAGTTCTCTCATCCGCCGACCAAAGACCTCCCGTTGAATTACCTTCCCAAGCGGCTCCCCAGCCTGTTCTCGAAGCATCCGTAAAGATCGTGGCACTGAAGATCTTTGTTCTGATTGGGCCACTTGAGGACATAACGTGGCTATGCCACCACTCAAGGTCAGACTGAATTGATCGAGGAACCGTCATCCGAGATTCGAAATTTCCGTCGTTGATAATTAATCTCAACTGTTTCTCTCTTTCGAGATTTTTTGAGTAAAGAGTACCGTATGCTATGGCAGGACAGCAGGAAATCAACGTACCTATAAGACCGGCGAATTCTCTAATAGTGCAGCGTGTTTCTGTTTGAAAACGCTCAATCATGTTCTTGGTGGCAAGCCGTTTTCTGTCCGGCAGATCTAGAGTGAACCTTTCAGAATTTAAGACGAAACCTAAATACTCGCAACGAGTGGTGGGAATGAGCTGGCTCTTTTCCCTGTTAATAATAAAGCCTAGCTTTAAAAGTAAAGAACACGTCGTCCTGTACATTAACATGACATTCTCTTTGAGATGCTCCTATGCAAAGGATGTCGTCTAAATAAATTGAAGAGATTAGACCTTTAGAACGAAGGTAGTTTACTACCGGCTTCATTATTTTTGTGAATGCATAAGGACAGGTGGAGAGCCCAAAGGGCAAGCACGTAAATTGATAAAGCTTACCACGAAAAAGAAACCTTAAGAATTTTCTGTCTTGTTGGTGAACAGGAACCAGGAAATAAGCGTCTTTTAGATCGAGCTTAGCCATGAAACAACCCGGGAGATTAGTTTAATTGCAGTTCTAATATCCTCTAGTTTAAAGTGGGGAGGCTTTATAAATTTATTCAATTTCTTTAGATTGAGGATAAATCTTTTATCTCCGTTGGGTTTGTCCACTAGGAAGTATGTGGAAATAAACTGACCCTTACAAGGGGTACATGATTTGATGGCTCCCAGTTCCTGTAAATGCATGATTGCACATTCTAGTTGAGAACATTCAGATTCAGAAAAGGAAGGCTCCGATGGAGCGGGTAATTGTACAGGAGGGGAAGTGAAGGGTATTTTATAACCTTTGATGCATTGTAGTACAAATGAATCCGAGCCAATCGACTCCCACTCACGTAGAAAGTGTCTCAGGTTACTTGCAACGCTTCTTACCTCTACGTCTTTGTTTCCTGAGTGGCTGTCTGCGACGCCGACGTAGACTGAGTCGCGCTCTTGTGCTTTTGGGAGTTCGATTGGTGCTGGTTTTGTTTGTATTGACCCGTCCTGTGCTGACCTCGAGGCTTGAAGCCCGTTTGAGATTTCTTGAATCTGACAAACGGGCCTTTCGAGTTTAAAGTACCCGGCTTATTTTGCTTCACCGGAGGTGGCTTGAGGTCTAGTCCAATCTTTGCCATAGTCTTAACCTCCTTAACTTTATCGGAGAGATTAGAGCCATACAGGAACTTGTCCGGGTTGGTACCTTCCAGAGCATCACGAATCTGTTTGTTTAAGCTGGGAGATACGAAGGCTCTTCTGGTGGTTGAAAAACCACGATGGATTTGAGTCATCATTTTTCCCGAATCACATAGCCTACGGAGAAGCTCAAGTTTGTCTATTTCTTCATCGACCAGTAGACTGGAAATGGCAGAACCTAAGGCGACCAGAGCAGAGCCAACCATGTTTTGTGTTGCTACAAATTTCTGATCTCTCTGGATCAGGGTTGCTGCAGACATAGCTGCGATCTCCGGATTTAATATGGGCGCTTCGAAGAAACATTTGCTCGATTCGCGAGGATATTGGTCCAGCAGTTTGTCCATTTCCTCTTTACCGACCTGTGTTGAAAGCCAGTGGCTCCAGCGAGCCTCGAGTTCCTCTTGGAGAACGATTCCAGCATTTTTAGGCTTGGAGGGGTCGGCTCCAAGAATCTCCAGCACTTCCGGCTCGAGGCCTGCCTCCTCTGTGTTTCTCCACTTCCTCAGAGACAGCAATGACTTCGTCTGTACCTGTCCTGAGCTCTTGCAGAATCGCTGGAGAATTTGTGTCTAGCACCGATGCGTTTAGCGCGGTTGCGTCTTGCGACTTGCAGGGGGGGACAATATTAATATCCCCCTCGCTTTTATGATCTGAGCCGGTGTCAGATTTACCTGAGATAACCTGTACATTCTCAGGATGATTTTCCTTATTATCTGTAACAAGGAAATTCAGAAAAAGAGAGGTTAGGCAAGAGAAAACAAAACAATCTTTTCTCAGAGGATATGCTCTGCCTAAACCTCGAGGCTGACCGCGGTTCTGTC
>JASTWP010003032.1:0-31410 GCA_030770255.1 Temnothorax ravouxi
TGGCCCCTCTCCTCTCTTTTTTTTTGTTAATCTCCCGGCTGGCTAGCTCCAGTGGGCTCTCTCTATTGTTGAATAAGGTTAAATGTGATGAATCGCTATCGGGTTTATCAGGCCTATAGGTGCCGTGTTGCGCGCGATTTCGATATTCAAACTTTGTTACCGCATCCATTTTTTTATTTTACATTATATTTCTGCTTTTAACATTGCAAATTTTTATCCTAATATTATTAAGTTATGCATTATTTCGAAATTAATTAATTAAATATGATTAAATTATTGATTATAAATGTAGTATAAAATGCTTCAAAGAAAGCCGTTTTTATTGCTGTAACGGCTATATTAAATAATAATTTATAAATAAGAATAATTGTCATGTTATAATTATAATTCTAAGTCTGATTGTGAGTAATAATTTTCCTGATTTTGAAGGACTCATAAATATGGCTGTACATAATTACTTATACGCCATAGCGTTAGTAATTAATGCTTTATTGATGATTCACTTAGTTGATATAACGCCGTATTTGTCGCGAAATGAATAGAATCTTCATTATAGTATTCTAGTCTCGGGATACTATGATCAGATACTGTATAGATTGTATTCAAGATGTGAAATATGGGCGGAAAGGGACGCTTTCCTATCTCGGCTTGGTATCACGATTCGAGACTTTGAGTAATGATATTGATGTATTAGCTTATTTGATACAGAAATTGCCTATTACTTCCCGCATTGGTCAATATGTCGATCATCATGATGCCGTTATCGATATTACTGGGAAAACTGTCTAAGGAACCGTCTAATCGATTATCATGATATTTGTCCACATGGTGAAAACTGAAAATACACGTGTCATGACCAACGCAATCAATAAAAACCCGACCATTTTAAAGCTTTTAGAGTTGTGTAGTTTGAAATCGATGCAATATTACCTTCTCTTTTTTGCGAATGTAAATCTCGATAAAAACATTTACAATTAAAGAATATCACTCGATAACCATTTCAACGATGAAAAGGGAAGGATTACTTCGAGAATGAAATAACACCTCCGTCACGTAAATCGCGAAATCGATTTCTAGAGTGCACACGTTTAAGCTGTTCAGTCAAGAATTGAAAAGCTTTTCTGCGACGAATGACGAGATGGGAGAGGGGGAAAAAGAAAAACAAAATCGGTTCGGAACGTGAAACGAAACAGACTCTTCGGGATAATCTATCTTATCGAGTTATGAGTGCGCAGTTCGAGAGGGTCAAAAGGGGAAGAAATTGCGTTAGATTAGGATGGCACGAAGTCGTTTTATTCCGAGCCATCCTCTTTTCTCGAAATCGTCCAACCTCGCCGCCTGTATTTCGCCTTTCGGTGATTCTATCATCATCCACGTACGTTTGATTTTATTCACTCTGACTCTGCTTCCAAGCCTGGATCTTCCGATGTAACTCGCACAATGTCACTTTGGAAAATTATACAAGAATTATACTTTTGCCTTGTCGTATATCATCGCATAATTTATTAAGCGTGCGAGAGACCGTAAGAAAGTAGCAATAAATTATGCGAATTTTTTTTCATGAAATACTTTCTGTAAAACTTCTCTTTTTCAGCGCGATTGAGACTTTGCATGGTTTTCTAATTAACAACTTTTATCGCATGCTTAAATGAGAAAGTATACTTTCCGGTTATGGCATAAATTTCTGAAATTATTTAAAAAATCATGTATTCTGCAGTATGTCTCTACATATATTTTTATTACTACATATATATGTACAATTAGTGTATGCAGAATTATTTTTATTTATCTCGATATAATTATCTTGATTAACGAAATCATCATTGAAATATTAAACTAAAATATCACGTTCCTGTTTTAACATTTAGTTGCACCACAGTGTGATTACAAATGTGAAGCGCAATGACGTACGTAAAAACATGTATATACACTACATTGTATATAAGATATATTTATTATTTATATATACGTAGTCTCTCATCCCGTGATGAAATTATTTCAAATGTAAAACTCTGTCGATTGTTTCACGGCGATAATTACATTGTCCGTACAATTTTAACAAGCTGGGGTATCATATTGCAGATCTAAAAGTAGGACACTTTGTGCGAGACATGCGGCGACATTGTTTAATAAAAAAACATGTTTTACTAGAATGTAAACCAATCGCATCGTTTAACGCTACTCTGTGTATAACGAATGATCCATAGCGAAAAGTCAATACCAAATATTCGGCTAGTTGAGCCGTATATATGTATGTATTGGTTCCATCGACTGTTTCGGATAAAAACGTGAAACGAGAAAAATAGACAATTAAAATTTTATTTGCTCGCACGGTAGAATACACTCTCTTGTATTTATGTGTGACGTATTATTATATATAATAATATGTACATACAATACATACAATACATATACCATTTATTTGGTCTAATGATTTCATTTGCTCTTTACTCCTTATAAATGGTTATTTCAGTTAAGCTATTTATATTATACACTAACAGTGATTTTTAGAAAATATTTTTTGACAGAAAGAAATAGAGATATATTTTATATGATTATTATTATTTTTTGTAAGATTAATTTGTGTGCAATTTACCTTAGAAATACTTATTGTTAGAAATTAATGATAGATATTAATAAAATGACTTTAATTTATTTACGGTAATTTGTCTACAGGGAAAATAATCATTTTCTTCTGCGGGTAATTATGGACCATAAAGAGTAATAAGCAAAAGAGCAATATCGACAGGATTAAACAAGGATGAATATATTCTCACGGAGCAAGCAAGGTGCAGGCAAACGAAAGGTGTAAACTTAGATTAATAGAGGTCGATTTCAGTATCGGAGATGGCAAATCGCGGTAATTAATATCGCCATTTGTTCCGCGTCACGTGCACGCCTACGCGCATGCCAGCGTACACGTTCGTAGAATATACAAACACACCCACGCATACAATCGAGCGAATTGTACGTAGACGACATACACGCCGGAGGGGGGGAACAGGCATACGTTCGGTTCAATTGAAAGGCTAAATACATATATCCCAACTTTCCGAAGATATTAATTAGCTTTCGCGGTTCATCGAGCCTCGGTCTCCACGGAAGGTCCTCGGAATTGGTACATATTTCACACGCAGCCACTCAATTTTGATGGGTGCGTGCAATTGCTCGCGTAGTGGCTCGCGTAGTGACTCGTTTGGGATTTAATTGTTGCATTCGAAAATTTGTATGGTTCATTGATGCGCGCACTGCTTGAAATGAGCAACGATCTAGCACGTTTGAATGGCTCTGAAAGGGGAAATTGATATACCATATAAATGCATTTTAGAAAGTTATTATATGATAATTTACTTTTGAATTAGAAAAAAATAATTAAACGTGTTTGATTGATTGATTGATGATTATTTTAATTTAATCTAAAAATTTGCACAAATGAAGCAAAGCCCATGAAATGGACAATCAATGCAAAAACAGTTTAGACAAGTAATGTTTATTTAAAGCATTGATCCAAAGCTAATCGATAAATACATGTGTATCACGATTACATTTGATTTGCTAAATCGGGCTTTCAATTGAATCTGCTACTACGTTATAATCTAATAATCTGCTGGGATATTACCGTTCTTGTGAAATCAAAATCGACATCTATTGATGCGTAGTTCCAATTGGCGCATTGAGACGTGGGATTTGCAAACGCCAATTGCTTGTTAGTAACATGCGCAATCAATATGAACAGACTCTATTCTGGAGTTTCAATTGATTCTCTTTATCCTCTATTTTCCATCCTCTATCTTTTTCATCATGTTATTTTATCTTCTACATAACCATTAATTAAATAAATACATTAAAGATATATTAATTTGTTTGATTTCAATATTTTAGTTATCTTTTATAGTATGCAAAAAAATAGACGCAATTAAATTTTAAATAATTAATTAATATTTATATACTATATAATCATTTTACTTTTACTTACATTGGTTAGAAAATAATAACTAACGTTATGATTTGTGTAAATGATGTGATAATTTCGCATGTATAATAAGTACTACGCATTAGCGATATGATAGAAAGTTGAAAACATTTTACAAAGTCTGAATTTCTCTGATATAACAATTTATTAGGTTTGCTGACTGTTAAATTTTGACGAAACTATGCTGCATTTATGCCAGTAATGCAGTTTTTCTCTGCAAAATTCGCCCAACTATGCTCGTAAAATAATGATTTTCTACTATTTATTTCATGAAATACTCTAAGTAACTGGAATCATTGTTCAGCCACAACAAAGGTTAATTATTCGGTAGTGCGCTTAATGTATGCCATGAATCGGAATCATTTTCAACAGCGTGGATGATATTATCCAGTTTTATCTAAAATCGATGAAAATTATAAGTAAAATTTCTTTTTAAAACATTTATAAATCCGGCTAACGTTGTGCGTTATATTTTAAACATTTAAGCAACGTTGTCTTATTTTATTGTTTTAATATTAATATCACAAACAAATTTTTTAATCATTTTTATCTTTTTAAGTTTTTCTTCTGACAAATGTTTTATCTAAAGAGTAATGCAATTAATCCATAAAATAAATATGCAATATACAGTACGCGTGCCCAACAGCAATTTCATTTCTACTTCTTTGTTTTTTGCATCTCGTTATTTGTTTTCGTGAAATGGCCAACATGCACGCAAAACTGTGTTGCGTAGATTCATTCAAAACCAGGATTATTCTACAACGAATGTTATGAAAGTTCAATTTCAATCTAAATCTGTCTGGCTATTTTGAAGATATATCTATGTGAAGGGTAAAAAATTAATAAAATATCAGAAAGACCAAATAATTTATAATTAATATATTAAAGCATTGATTCTAATACTATGCATAATTAATTTTTGTACTAATTTTCAAAATTTTAATTTTAGTAGAAGCGAACACTTTTATAAACATTTTTATAATTATAAACAGATTATATATATATATATATATATATATATATATAATATATTATTTATATAATACAATTATTATAAAGAATAGATGAAACTAAGTTAACTTGCAAATATAATTAGACTGCATAAACTTCGAAAATAAAATTTGATTTGAAAATTAAATTTTATATAGAATTTCGAATTAAATTAAAAAAAAATTTAAAGAAAAACAAGACAAATTGTGAAGTTTATGATATTGCGAGAGAGAGAGAGAGAGAGAGAGAGAGAGAGAGAGAGAGGAGAGAGGAGGGGAGAGGGAGAGAGAGAGAGATAAGACAACCGTACTATATATATAACCGATTGTATATAACAGATCTCTATTTTTTATGATTCATAACTTTTGATATAATGGTTTTAGAAAGAAACATTTTAAGTAAGAGTTGCTTGGTTTTTATGTTACTTTTTTCATAAGATATTTTTTCAAATTTTAAAGTTGCTTGTCTGCCGTTTCTTCAGGAAGCTTTCAAAATTCAATTGTGTAGAACACTTAAAAGGCCATCTTCGATCGGGCTGGATCTTGGTAGCCCCTAATAATAATATTTGTGTGAATTTTGTATCTTTTTTTCAATTTAGCAAACTGTACGCCGATTATTTGTCGGTCTTAAAACCATTATTTTTCTCTTTACACAGAAATATTATTATTTCTTTATTTACCTCTATTTAATTTTTAGATTCATGTTGGTTCAGTTTCATTTATCATTACTTAAAAGTCTCTAATAAGAAAATTGTCATCTAAATTACTTATTTTCATCCAATAGGTCCTGACGGATTAATCTGTAGCACTGTATTTGAGCCACTCTGTGTGTGTGTGTGTGTGTGTGTGTGTGTGTATGTGTGTCTCAAGAATATATGTATATATTTAGTTATATATTCCATTCTTCTATTTTTATTTTATTTATTTAATATATTATATTATAAGTTTATTGGAAAAATAAGAATATCTCATCCATATTCAATAGTTGTTTTATTACTTACATTTGCACTGCTAATTCACTATATACAATATATATATATAAACCATTATATTACATCATAAAAGAATAATTTTTGATTTTTCGAATTAAAAGATCTGTCGTTATCATATCAATTCCATGATGGCTTTTTTTAAAATGCGTCAATATTTTTATTATTTTATTGTTTTTTATTTTAATGTATTTGCTGTACCTTGTCATGCTTATTATTTTTTTTCTACATTATTTATCTATTACAATAAAAGTCAAATATGCATTAAAGATCCAGCAAACCCCATTCGTCATACATTGGAAGTCTCTTCATCATCAATTTTTTATAACTCTCGCCCTTTAGACCCGGATTTGAATAAGAGCCACTGCTCATGATTTCATCCAAATCTTTCACCTCAGTTTTACAGCACAGCACGATCGGTAAAACTGAGAAGGATGCTATCATTCCATAGCTGGCTCTACGTTTTAGGGCAGCTTTCAGTTCTTCTATGGTGGGTGGCTGCGTCTTGCAGCCCAGTTGCTTCAAAGTCGCCGACAGTGCGCTAAGATATTCATTTAATAAAACATGTCTTTTGTTTTCAATGACATCCGGGGAAGGACTTGTACTGAGAAAATACTGAAGATCGATTGCCGGCGATGTGTAGACACATAGTTGGAAGTCCACCTGTAATATCAAACAAACTCTATCGATCGATCGATTTTTTTAGCTCCTGGCAATTGAATTGGAAATGAAATTCGTGCCCCGGGGAAGAAGTGGGACTCGTGTTTAGGAAGTCGCGGCGAGAAAGTTGAGAGTTTGCGCGAATGACACGGGCAGACAGGTGGCGGATGTACCTGAATGCGATCAAACTGGATCTATGCATGCATTATTCATAATATACTGCAATTTCAAGTATCTCATATTAGCGCCGCCTCTTTGTCTTGATCGCTAAAGTCGACATTGTGGATCATTAAAATGTATTAACATATATTGTATACTTTTCAGAATATTATGTATTTGTCTTATTTATTTTGTTTATTTTTACGTTGCATTGCATTCGACTACAAAAATAACAATGAAAATTCAGAAGTATTATAGATAAATAAAATAAAGTGACCGATGCTATATTTAAATTATGCTCACAATATGCTTTACATTTTTCAGAATTAATCTTTTAAGATATTATAGTTTTAAAGTAAATATACGCTGTTTTAACAATATAAATCATGTCATTACATACAAGTACAAATTAGATTTCATAAATTTCGTCATTTAATCTTAAATTTTAATCGTGATTATAATAAATCAATAAGCATTTATATTTAAAGAAAATACATGATTTTTTATAATGTGGTGGTACTTACACAAATGTGCTGAATAGGTTTGCCATTATTGTCATATTTGAACAACATATTGTTTACCCAAAAATCACCGTGATTAATAACATTGAATTCATCCTCACATGGCTTGGTTGCATTTATACCTATTTTATATATGTAGTCGGTGAGTTTAGCAATTTTTTCCGAGTATCTAACAATAAAAGTCACATAAACATGGAATTCTATAAAATTATGAAAAAAATCATAAATATTTGCTGGTGTATATTCTAAACAACAGTTTGTGTTTCTATATTTGCCAGTTTCTGCTTATTATATATACGCTTATTTACGTTATCCTAGATATTAAGAATTAGATTAATAAATATTGCGTGTATGGATGTAGGGTAAATCTTACTTTTTCATTCCCGGCCAATTTGCAACCTCATCTGCTAAAGCTTTAACACTCATAATAAAAAAATTGCTCATTTCTGGTGGGTACTGCTCGTTAAACATTCCTTTCGAATACATCTCTTTTTGCTTTGGTTCCTAGATATTAAAATATTTTTATCAAAGAATATTGATATTTATTCATTTAATTATAAAATTTAGTAAATAAGTTTGTAGTGTAGACTGGAAATTTAGAACGTTATATGTATACATGAGGCTATATAAAGAAATATACGACATTAATTTTAATAATATATGGTTTCTTAACAAATTTAGAGAAAATTTTTTCTTGAAGATAGTTACGAGGAGAACTATTGTTACAATTTCTTAATGTAAATTTCAATATAAATTACAAATTACGATTTTATAAATGTAGAAGAACTTACTGTTTACAATTAGTTAGGCACATACGTGTCCATTTAAGTTAAAAGCTGAAAGTCCTTCTTTTTTAATTGCTTTATTTTTGAAGGTATTTGATATACGCGATATTTTAGTCTGAGGAAAAGTCGATTTTTCTTAGATACTAATTGTAAGAGAATAATTTGATATTAAATCAAATAATTAGGACTTTCGATAATGAATAATAAAAATTAAAACAGAATAAATACTTTTACTTCGCCAGTCAAATAATAAACAACAATGGAAATATTAATCAATTCTACTGGCCATTATAATCACCAAGACAATACGACCACGATTTGATTGGATTATCGTCATGTAATTTTTGATACTTATATATAAGCATCTCATTTAAATAATTAAATTTATTGCGAAAAAACCCTGGCTGAGGTAATATTTTTTGCAATAAATTTAATTGTTTAAATGAGATGCTTATATATATAAGTATTAAAGATTACATGACGATAATCGAACCAAATTGTGGTCGTATTGTCTTGGCGATTATAATGGCCAGTACAGTCGATTAATATTTCCATACTTGCGTTCTCCTGATCACTTGACTGTAACATTACATTCCAACCATATACGTCAACACGTTACGAGCAGATCGACTTTCCGACTTTCTATAGTCCCGAAGCACTCATCCATAGCGTAACGGAGATCGTGAGAATTATTAAATTGTATTTGTTATGCCGCTAATGATGACTCAATGCGGAGTCGAAACGTTTAGACGAAGATGTAAGAAGAATAAATAAGTAAATTTTGATTTATCACACGCACAAATAACCGCGTTCACTGAGGACCAGATTTAATTTGATGTATGATTTTGAGTAAATTGTAGTTTTTCTTTCATGAAAGATATTTTTTAAATTGTTTTCTTGGCTAAACGCCGAGGCACGTGCTGTAATAAAGGATAATAAAGGATATTGGACTTTGGTTAAAACGGTTATTCTCTGCCAGGCATTTTTACTGGATCATTCGCCGTGTAGTTTCGAACTTCCATTCGACCATACGAAATCGCTGCGGTTTACGATAACCATTATGCCGCACGCATTATTACAGTGTACATATCTGTAGTATCTGCAGAGTTTAGGACCACGATATTTATCTTGGATAGATTCACTTACGTAACAATCGTCAATGGACATAATAACTTTTCCTTATTCTAACATATATATCTGTTCGAGCTCTTATGAATCTTTCATGACTTTTATTACTAGTAATTTACTTGAGTCTTAAATGCATCATTTATGACAAAAAAGATGAGTGCTAAATTTCATCTTTTCAAACATGTTATTAAACAATTTGAAACTAATTATATATAAGTACAGCATAAGATTAATATATCTGCAAAAGATTTGTAACTTTATTGTAAATATATTTTATTTTGTATATATTTTATCAATTGGGTCTATAAATTTATTCTGAATTAGAATTTATTATACGAGAAATATTATTTTTTATTTTTTTTTTAAACAAAAGGTGTTGAATGTATGATATTTTATTCTAAATAAATTAAAACGGATGATGAAATGCACTATTTATAAAATTCCCGATATATGCTTATTTGTAAAACGTAAAAACTTTGCTCGCCACTATATATATTTATGCAACAAGAAAATTCAATTTAGTATGAAGTTGAGCAATATGTTTGTACACTACACAGTATTAAAACAAAACACTTGTACTTTTTTAAATATTAATTAGAAACTACTTTTCTATAAGATTAAAGTGTTAAGCACATTGTCTTAAAGCTTTACAAGTTTCAAACTTATCTCTTGATGACAGTATTCGAAGCAATTAATGTTTCGTCGCTTCAAAATACATTAATGTCTATTACATGAAACTTTTTAATATTTCCGACGATTATGTATAATGCGTGTTTAATACTTCGTATAATATAGTGCAAGAAGTCTTCTAGCATGCAATACAAAATGATTTTTCCATATAAATATATTACTTATATCATGGGTTTTATTTTACATATATTAACATGGAAATTTGCACCTTGTATGGTCCATGGTTTCGCGCCACTGACCTGAATTCGTGATAATCGCTATGAGACATTACAAGTGAGTCACGCGTGGTGATTTACCTTCTCGCATATGGCTATTGAAGCTGCGTGGAACCTGGCTAGTCCGTCAAGCGCCAATATGGTATGAGCTAGGTCAAGGCCAGACAGACGATCGGCCATGCGAAAGCCGAGAGGCGCGAGATCCTCTATCACCAGAAGCGTTGGATTTTTATTTTGCACGTATAGGCCTTTCCCGCTTAAGCGATGCTCCGGCCCTAACAACTTATTCATTTTATTCAAAGTATCTGACATCATCGATATCTCGATGTGAAACATGCCTGATAATTCGATCTGTAAAAAGTTTATTTAAGATTATTTAATTAAGTTTATTTAAAATTAACAAATAAAATCTTTTAATCAAACAAGCATGCAATTATTTTTGTAATGTAAGGGTTTAAATAAAAAGTCTTGGTTTCCCAGAGATGACAAATAAATAATAATTCTACTCCGTAAATCAAAATTGATTTTAAAATGACTGAAGCATATATTTTTCTTCCAATATATGTGCCTCTTTGAACTTGAGAAAAATAATTTTATTTTCAATCACTGATTGCCTTAAAAATAATTGTCCTGATCTTTTTGTTGAATAGAAATCTACTTCGAAATAGTGGAATCTGCAGTTTGATCCATTTGCATTAGAAATATTATATTAGTTCAATCAACTTACCATGTCCTGACGAATGCCTTCAACTATAGGCGAGATTTTGACAATGATTGATTTCTTCTCTGTAATTTTACTGCCGCCTTGGTTACGCGAAAATTCGGCAATAACCCTAATCATGTCGCTGGTGTAGTTGTCACCCTTAGCCGTGGCCGGTTTCGAGAATATATCGATCACCTGAATCGAGTTGTCGCCTTCCGACTTTCGCAGGATCTTCTCTACGAAGCATAGATTCAGCCATGCCGGTGTCTCTAGGGCCATTTCTGAAATTGGAATTGGAATTGGAGAATTTTCCCGACAAATCATTGTTCTTCCCGCCGTGTCACGAAACGCGAAAACGATTCTTTACGATAACTTATTGTTCGCGGCGAGATTTATCACGTTTTCTTTCTCCCTTTCCAGCCGGCTCCCTCTCACTCATTCCGGCCTTTCCACCCTTTCCTTGGTCGCGCCCCTTCCGCCGTTTTTTTTCCCGCTTCAACGTCGTTTCTTTCTTTATGTCCGTCGATATTCAAGACGGGCGCATTCTCCTACGTTTGAGATCGCTGTTTCAATTAAGAGCGTAATGGGAAGCCGCTTTTCCCTTTTCCCTTTTTGGCCAACGGCATACATACGTTCCGCGTTGAGATCCCGTCGAACGTGATCGAGTTGCGGTATTTGCGAGAAATTTACGACGCGTCTGGCGCGCCGCGATCGCGTACGTAAGTACTTGTGGTCAAACGACGTCGGCCATATTTCATCTTGATGAGTTTTCTCAGAAATGTTTTCCGCGGTTTTCTCAGAATCAAATCCGTCCATTATTAGGATGGACGTTTAATGACTAAACTTATGAGGAACACATATAATTTTAATAATATATGAATAATTTATAGCATATGATGTAAACCACATTGAAAATGGTTTACTAATCAAGTGCCAGAAATACAAATAAGTGACAAAACTTTTTATTCTTTAATCGACTTCAAATAAATTTCATTTTAATTAAATTGTAATACATCTTAATTGCAATAATTAATGTAATAAATTGATTAAAATGGATTTAAGAGAATTTTAATAAAATAGATGGTAACATTTTAAAAAATCCATATAATTATACAAATCTTATACTTCATAAATATGTACTGATATATCTGATTATGTAATATCTCTTTTTCATACTATTTTCACATTATATAACTCTAACATACTAACATTAATCATTACGAAAACAAAAACAATGAAATGAGATTAAAGTTAAAAACTATTCGTTTGCCGTAATCATTGCTTAAGCAAGTATGTAATCGCGTATGTCATGCTTAGATAAAGCATAACACATGATTATACACCTGCAGTAGAGTCACCGTGCTATTAAAAAATATGAACGTATAATTTCTTTATATCGAAGCCAAATTAGAATTATTATTCAATCGAAATTGTTGTACATTGTTACGTCTTAATATGTTACTTTTTATTTATTTGAAATACTAAAAATTGCTTTTTGCTAGCTTCACAATTTTCAATGTCAATAATCATCAATTTGCCACGTTACGTCACGTCACGTAGTTAAATATGTAAATCTGTTTGATTGTTCGTTTTATTATATCACCATTATTATAGTTTTTTTCTAAGAAGTATTTACGTCAAATTTCTATACATTTTTATTTTAATATTTTAATACATTTTAATTAGAATAACGTACTATATTGCTTAATTGTTAAAGGTATAAAAAGTCGACCCCAAGTTGTCGAGAGCTACAAAAATATCGCTAATTATATTTGCTGCACAGCAAACTCATAAAGTACATGTAACACTCAAATGAATCTTGTTAGATTAAATCTACTTATATTAAAAGAAAACAAACTCAAGTTTTTTTCTCAATTTTGATGAACTTTGGATATGTTGCAATACAAATGAAAATAAGAGTATTTTTAGTGTTCTTACGCATGTTAAAGGAGTGAAATACTCTATCGGAAAGAATTAATTTTTATTTTTTAATCTAAGCGTATATCTCACCGAAACGATAAGGGATAGGCAAAAAGGTTCTAACTGAACTTTTAATACATACGATTTTATAGTGACGTTTCTTTTATGATGCACGAAATTGTGATTAATATTATCTTATTGCGTAAGTACATTTATTAATATTACCATGTTGCATCATTCTAATTAATTTTTTTATCTTTTTGAATAAGCCTTGATACCAAACTAATGTTCAGTTTATTTAATTGAGTTTTTAAATTATATTTTAATAAATATATTACTATCATTATATGTCAAAATTATATGTGTGTTTATTATATTTACGCAGTCAGAAATGATTAATCAAATCGACATCATGCATTCGACGTCGATGCATCGATGAATAGTCGATGTCGAATACTGACTAGTATTTTTGTCATTTTTGGCCTTATATTTACTTATACTGTTTTTTTGTAATTGTTTTTATGTTAATTGATTATATTTACTCATAATTGATTATATTTACTGATGTTAATTGGTTATTATTACTTATATACTGTTTTTTTTGTAATTGTTTTTAGGTTAATTGAATAATCATAAATATTTCTATAATATTTCTATGTCTTTCGGCCAATTCTCCCCCCCCTCTCTCTCTCTTTCTCTTTCTATTCACATCGTGAATACGTAATATACATATGGAGGGGTAAATACCACAGTGGTGTGTATCAAATTTTTAAAAATATTTTCTCGTGTGCATAGATGCAATCTGTACAATATATAAATTGCATCTATGCACACGAGAAAATATTTTTAAAAATTTGACTTACACCACTCTGTGGTTTTTACCCTCCATATATGTATATATATCTATATTGTGCTTTCCGACTTTGGATTAATTCGAAATAGAGTTAGCCGACAGACAATAAAAGTCTTACAGAAATAGTCTCAATTTCTCAATTAAAAACAATTGTGAAGATGACAAAGCAAGGTTGAAGATGACAAAGATATCAACTAGTATCTGATATCAACTATTTATCGATGCAATTGAACGTCAATTCAACTAGTAATTTCTGGCTGGAATGTTAATCTCAAAAAGCGTAACAATTTTTATTGATGCATTGAGAAATTGAAATGATAATTGTTATGGCCTATCTTCTTTAATTTAAGAAGTAAATAGGAGACGTCGTTATTTGTGTTGGACAGATGTATTCGATTTATATAGATATTCGATTTCTAACATTATTATATTTTTATAAAGTATAAGATTGTTTAAAGATATGGAAAATTATTTATGCTCTAAAAGTCTAAAAAATATTGTCTATAAGCTAGACAATTAAATATCATAACAACTTATAATCGCGTTCATAATGATTGCGTTATGTATGTTTATACAACTTAAACTCTTCTTCTCTCAAACTCACGTAACTTCATGCAAATTAGACGGAATAAACTTTTGAGATTTTCCACTGATGTAGTATTTTTGTAAAATCATATTTTCTTAAATTATATTAAAGTCTATTAAATTATATATGTCATAATTTATTCGGGTGCTTTTTATTTTTATTTATTCATATATTTATATCACTGCATTATCACATATCATTGCATTATTAGCAAGTTGATCTCATATTTTTGAAGTATAATACGGTATAAGAGTTCACTATAATTACATGTTTTACAAGACTTTATCTAAAATTTTTATCAATAAATTCCGACCGAATATCAGTTTGTGGAAAACAGAGTGTTGATAATAATCGACACACTGACCTGTAAATTGCTCCGACTTTGGTCGTCTATTTCACTTAAATGCTCACTTCACTGTGCCGTTTCGTAAAGCCGCGAAGTGATACACGCAGAACTCAGAAGTGACAGGCTTTATATCTACATCAGTGCATTCTTTTATACTCTTGAATGAAATTGCGGGTATACGTATATTTTCATTCGGCACCGCAAATGACGACTGTCACGAACATGACATATGATCTGCTTGGTCACCATTTATACCGTCGGACTTCCTGATTTATTCTGAGCCAGAGATAACTGAGACTTGGCATTAAACTCATGTCGATTTAGCTTCTATAAACTAATAGACGCTTACTTAATCGAGAGAGATAACAGAGTGATGATAAGACACTAACTCTCGTGCGATCATGAACTGAATACGACAAGCATGATGCAGCTAGAAGCGTGCACTTGCCATTTGCCATCCTGATATTGAGACAAGAGAGGGAGTCCTGTTTCATTGAGACTGGCAAAGGTTAAAGGAAATTATAAATGAGTATATATTGTACATGAATGTGTGAATATGTATATATTAAGGAAGGAAAATTTCAGAGGAATGCATGAAATTCATCAGATTTTGCACGGAAAATAAGGATTATCTTCTGTAAAGTTTTGCTACTATTGCTAAATTATAGCTCTTGCTGCAAAAAAATGTTAGTTATCCCTATTTTACAACTAAATTTGTTATAGTAGTTATAATCCTTTTTTTCCGTGTAAGGATGTACGATTTCCAATTAATTTATGCATTATTCGTCGCCGTCCATAATACCGTCATCCTAAACTTGAATAATTTTTCTGAACGGCGAGAATATAGTGGAATTATTCACGAAGGTCGTCTATCATGAGCGTTATCTCGGGATATGAAATTCATATGTGATACCTATTTTAAGGGAAAAAAATCTCCGCGGAGTTCACACTCTGCGTCAATATATGCATCTCATAGTCAACATACATATTGCTCTTTTATTGAATAAATGAAGCGAGACAACACTTCATCAACGTACTGATAATTAAAAGTGACAAATGCGTTTAATATTTGTTTATTATATATTTTTACCTGCATGTACATTTAATTTATTACAAAATTGTGTATATTCCGCATTATTGTCCTCTTAAAATATTTATTCTTCTTCGATTTCATGACTAAAAGTTAAGTAAAAATATGAATTGTCTACTGATCTCTCAAATCATAAAAAATTGTTTATATATATATTTTTATTTTTATCCACAACTACTTTTGGGTAATTCTACAGAATAAGGCTTTTTCCGAATTTTGATATTTTCTTGCGGTTTTCTTGGTAAAAACCTTTGTTGTGACTCCGACAGTGATAATCAATCGGGGGAGTTCGAAAAATATGCACCCTACCTATTTTTTTACCTATTTCTACTTTATTTTTGATAAATGTCTAGATACCGATTTCAATGATCTTGATATATGTTGTCAAGGTCATGACCCCGAGTGACCTACAGAAGGTTTTAGCTGTCGCTCGTTATTCGTTAAAAAGTTATTAACAAAAAAAGTTTGGAAAATACGTAGGTTAGATGACGCGCTTTAAAAATATTTAACTGTTTAAAGCGCGTCACTAACCTAACGGAATAAGCGTGGAGTAAAGAGTATAAGAGTAGGCGTAAGAGGGCTATTTTCGGTTTAAGAAAGCTGGCGTAAGAGCGTAAGCGAAATAAATTAATTTTATTTCTTACTCCTACTTTTACTTTTATACTTACGCTCGGCCAATTAGGACACAATGCTTACTATTGCTTACTCCTGCCTACTCTTACTCCTTACTCCACGCTTACTCCGTGTATTGTAGACGACGCTTTAAACAGTTAAATACTTTTAAAGCGCGTCATCTAACCTATGTAGATTAGTGACGCGCTTTAAACAGTTAAATATTTTTAAAGCGCGAAACGAACCCATGTGGCATCTCGTTTCGCGCGGAAAGTGTATGCGTGAATTATTTCAACATATATATTAGTTATTTATGCCTTCCAATACTCAAAATAGCTGCTATATTTTCTAAACCTTTTTGGTTAATAACTTTTTAACGAATAACGAGCGACGGTTAAAACCTTCTGAAGGTCACTCGAGGTCATGACTTTGACAACATATATCAAGGCCATCGAAATCGGTGAGGTCGCCTTTAATCTAAACATTTATCAAAAATAAAGTAAAAATAGGTAAAAAAAATAGGTAGGGTGCATATTTTTCGGGCTCCCCCGATTGATTATCGCACTGTCGGAATCACAACAAATGTTTTTACCAAGAAAACCGCAAGAAAATATCAAAATTAACAGAAAAGGCCCTATTCTGTAGAATTACCCTACTTTTGTAATAACATATACGTTTCTAACATTTTTTTACTTAACTTACTTCACTGTACTGTTAATGTAACTCAGATTTTAATAATCATTAAAATATTAATCAAATTTCGACATCTTTAATTTTATAATGATTATTACGAAAATAATTTGATAAATTTGGAACTGAGACACATGTTAACTATCGTGAGAATTTCCGGTTGGTAATCTCAAGTGCGTGATGCACGCATGTTACTAAGAAACAGCTCGTGTACTTAGAATGTAATATATATAATATAAAAAAAGCAAATTACGAAAGTAAATTATAAAGAAAAGATGTTAATCTAAAATATTTCTGAATGATTTTAATGTCGGCAATCATGTATTAATTGTATTATGTTAATCAAAATGCTTATTTGTTCTATACAATGAGATATCGATATATCAATACTACATAATGATAATGATACTATGTCGATATTATGATGATGAACGATAACAATAATCACAGACAATGATATTTCAAAACATCTATTCAAACAATAAGATTGATCTTTTATGTAAAGTATGCTTATTAGACATTTTTAACTTGACGATATAGATTCAATTTAATACGTGATTAATATAATATAAGGAAAAGACTGTAATATATAAAATTATTATAATTAATTATTTGCACGCAAATGATGAATAAGCAAGGAATTTGCATTTCATAAAATGCACGCGATCTCTAGAATAAAATTTTTATGTAACAGATGATACTTTGTTCTTCAACAAATCGCACGTGCGTTTGTTTCGCTGTTCAGGAAGTTAATTGACGCGATTATAAAATTGCACAGTAAACGTTACGACATCCGCGCACGTCATCGTCTGTGATTAGCCTACTCTATCTTGATTATACCATATTACTCGATTTAACAACGTAATCTATTGGATTATGAGCGTGGTATTGCAGCATTGCACATTGGAGTAATAAAAAAATTTTATCAGGATCCAATAAGTATTTACCCGTTTACCTTATGTCAGATGTTTATTTTCCTTATCTTTTTTTTCCTTGTACCTTTTTTTTAGAAGTGGATCTCAGACTTTGTCCAGATTGATAATAAGGAGCGAGGAAGGAAAAAGGAGAAAGAATGAAGGGTTGTTTAAGGGAGAGCTGTAGAGAATAAAGGAAGCAATTTAATGTGTGGAAAATAAACTTAATTACTAGAAAGTATTTTTCGGATAGGAGTTTCATTTTCTTTGTTTAAAGTGGAGGTTTGACGCTTGATGTGCACCATCTCCGAGATCAGTCTTTTTACATAATAGGACGGTTTTTTTCTTAGTCTGAGCATTTTCAAACTCACGGTCAGTTTCTAGTCAATGCGATGGTCGGAGATGATCGAAGAGAAGATTTTTTTATGTCAGCATGATGCTTTCTAACGATACTCTGATTTAAGCTGCCTTTCTGTCTGAATACATCGACACGAGCACCTAGTTGTGGCTCTAGTAAACCCTTTTTTATTTTATTGATTTTTAATTAAATAAGTTTTTTTCTAATTGATAAGTTTTTAAATTTAATTGTTTAATTTTAATATTGAGTAATACTAAAACGATAAAAAAATATAAACAAATATAGGAATTACATTTTATTTTAAAAATTAAAGGAAAAAATTTTCTTGACATATATAACGCCATGGATATTTTTAAAATATATATTATACAAAATTTGTTATCAGATATCATCCAAAATGTAAAATAACCGCGGCAATGTATATTAAATTAGATTAGAAATATTTTTATGTTAAATTTAAATATTGTATTATATAATATATTTTAGTGTTATGTTTCTAACAAATGACTTATTTAATAATTACTTATGAACTCAATATAAATTAAAATTAGTATTAATATGACTGTAAATGTCATATTTAAAAAGAAATACACGAATAGATTGAGATAATATTGTATCTAATTGTACAGATGTATGTACCTATACGCGGCGATTATCGCACTGCATATATAGACATCTGCTTGATTTGTATTGATCGAGTTTATATATCGAGGTTATATATATTGAGAGATTAAACTATTTTTTATTTGTGACATCTATGTATTGCTTGTCTTTGGCTTAGTATTATTTATTATTATTGTTGAAGCATACGAGCTAGATTCCATTGATGTATTGATCGACTTTGTTTATCAGAAGTTTTTATTACAAAATGAGTACATTTTTAGTTTATTTAAATCTTTTGCGATTTATGTAAATGTATTTTATAACTGAGTTTCTAAAATATTATATTTTTTATTTAAATTTGTATGTTGATAAAGAAGGTTTCTTTTAAAATATCTGTTTATGAATTTCACAATTGATAATAAAATTACATGATGAGATTCATTATAAAATGTTTATTGTATAATGATAAGTATAATTACTGATGTCTTATTGATATCTTATTGATGTACCTATTGATGTTAGTATACTGAATAAGTTAATATAATTAATACATTTTTTAAAATTATATTAGTGATATTGATATTAAATTATGTGACGAAACTTTGTCATCAGTTATTCCAAAATACATATTAATTTGTCAAACATCCATGTTAAAGCACGCGGTTGGACGAAATTCCTGAACGCGTTTCGTAAGTCCGATCAATGGCGATGAATTTTTAACGGTTTAATTAATTCTCGGGCAAAGCCGATAAGTATCACTATTCGATTGAATCGTTAATGGCCATGACTAAAATTATATACTCGCATGCAATTCTGAAGTATCGGCCGCGCTGTATTCACAGTCCGTGCGATTTATTTATATGAAGCGATTAAACGAAATGGACCGCTCGTCGGTAGTTTTCAATTACATTATTCAGCGATCACGCGCGCTGCGCGAAATACATCGGCCGGCGCGGGCGTAGCTGTCCAAAATTCTAATTGCGTGCAATATTGCACGCGCGTTTATACGTGTGGGACAGAATAGGAAAATGACAGGAATTTCAGGCATGTTCGTGCAAATTAGAAATTGCGATTTGCAGCTGCACCTATATCAAGCAATTTCGTTACAACTTAGTTCCGATGTAGCATTTTTAACAAATGGTAACTTTTAATACAAATTAATATACGATCTTTAAATTAACGATAATTTTTAATTCAATAATTATATACTAATCAGAAATTAATATAACAGCATTTATAGTTTAAATTATATTTTGCACGATTATATAACGTTGCAACATATTTACGCGTGCTTTCGCAAATTTAAAATATCATGGAATATATTGTTTTAATATAGATGTTATTTAATTATTACAAGTATCAAAGATGTAGATAGCTACAAATTAAAAACGAGAAACAATATATGTACACAACTAAAATAAAATATAAACGTTAAAAATGTATATAAGCGTGAAAAATAATCATAGTCTCAAAATAGTTACGACACGTGCAGCAAACAAAGTTTGTTATTCGACACGTTACGTCATTGAAAAGTGATGTGGTGTGTATTCATTCCACGTAGACTTGCAAGTTGATTTGCCTAACGATTACTTGACTGCAGTCTGTGATAAAATGATGATACTATTTCATGCCAAGGATATATAAATTGACTCTGTCATTTATCATGGTGAAGGGCAAATGCATAAACGTGCAAAATATAGTCTAACAGTTAAATCGTCCTACATACTTTTCAGTGGCGATTAAATTGCACCGACAATTACCAGCGTTTATAATATTTATCTTCTTATTAACACAAGCTAATGAAAGATCACGGGTAGGTGGGAGTTTTCTCAGAAATAGACAAGAAACGCAACGATACTACCAGTTTCAGTATAATGATTTATTGCAGTTTCAAAACGATTTTTTTAAATTAAAATTATTATTTTTACACACGTGTTATGAAGATTTACGTTAGTATTTTAATAAATTAAAAATGAAGAATTTTAATTTAAGAGAAATTTTATTGCACATGCACCGCCTTTGTTTACAATTTTAACGTTTTGAGTCTGCAGAAATGTTAATAATAATTGATTTTCCTAGGAATAAGTGAAGAAAAAATGAATATTTTAGTCGTAACTATGTGAACAACTACCTATAATTTAAGTTCAAATAATTGGGTAACAAGAGGTAATATTTACTTTTAGTAATCATTTATCAACGATTAAGTCGCACGTGTTATTATAAAAAACAAATATTCGATAAAATATCATGATTTTTAAATGATAAGATGACGAAAGATACGATAACGCCGCGGCGCCGGTCGGATTTAACGGTGTCGATGACCGTTTTATTGATCCCCCATCGGCACATTCTAAATTACAGTAGCTTAGCCAAGAAGAATGTTGCAATTTGAACGTGCGCATTTTCATCCATAAATTACGCGCGATGAAAAATTACATTGCTGGCCTCGTGTAGATTTACAATTATACTCTGTTATCGCGTTGCGCACATATTTACCTAATGGCGCGCTTTAAAGTCTGTCAATAATGTCTCGATGATGGAAAGACTCATCACCATAATTAATCACAACTTTATTGTAAAATAGCCATTGAATAATAGCTTTGAATAAATAAATCTGATGTAACAAATACATAAATATTTTTATTAAAGTAGAAATAATTCTATGTAGATTTTGCTTTAACAGAATTTTCATTCAAGATTTATTTAGGTACGCAGTGATATTTGTATCACCGTTGAATATTTATACGTGTTGAAGAAAAGTGGCGTGAAATTAAATTTCTCTAAGAAAAGCATTATTTCTGAATTAATTAAAGAACTAGATGAAGGAGCTAGTTCTTTAATTAATACTTAAGGAATAAGTTTAATAATGATGTATCTTCTAGACTTTCTAGAGCTTTGACAGGAGAAAGACAAAATTGTTGCCATACCCTATAAAACTAGATATACGTAAATTAAGTTAGTTCGATCTCAATATGAAAATATATGATTTTTATTGAAGCCGAGAAAGGCAGGAAGAGTAGACTTAATTTTTTTCATTGCAACGTATGTTTTCACTACGCATTGCGGTGCCATCGATTTCGACGAAATGGCCAGCATATACGTATTTTATTGTTACTCACCATTGGTCGTTGTTCGTGACACCATATACGCGCGGTTTTCTCTTCAGACTCAATTTGCGAAATTTCATTCGATGCGTTTCGACGTTCGAATATAAGTTTCGTTAAGTCGTTGCAAAATGTGGACCGTTGCGAGATACTCGGGCGCTGAATGCAGTCGTTATGTTCCCACCGTGCTCGCTTCATCCACCCCCGGCGGCGCTCTCTCACAACCCTTCGTGGAGTACTCGTTCCACGAACTCTCTCCTGCCATTCGCTCCTCGTTCGAAACAATTGTATGGCGTAGAAGACGAGGATAGCTGAAAGATAGTCGGACACTAGCCTTCCGTAAGATTCCTCCTTCGAATAAAGTGACAATTTCCAATGTTGCTGCTCGAATTCTCGGCACAGAGTGGCTCCAGGGCAAATCACAGGATAATCCCGAGCAACGTCCCCTCCAATATCGGTTCTACAAGCGATGGCACTTCTTCTAATGGAGCCCGTGTCTGCAATGCATTTATGTTTACTGCGATTGCAGCTGCTTCTTACGTTTATTTCCGCTAAGCGTCGATTGAAAGGGTCTGCATGGTTGATCTTACGATGGATTTTCCGATTAACAGTTACCCCCGACAGACAATCTTATCTTAATCTCACAAAACCGCTGGTACTCTTAACGTTATCCTGGTTGTTAATCGCACGGAAGAATTAATTTTCCTGCTTAGAATGACGCAAAAGAAATACGAATACCTAAAACTGCAAACATTATCGGAAAAAGTTAAATTAAATTGGATACCTAATAAATAAAAATATATGAAATCAAATAACATTAATAAATTTGGCAATAAGAGCCAGGCGCGGCGAATTGAATTTATTCTTCTTATAATATCTTTTTCTTTTCAATTGTGAGATATAAGTTGAGTTGACTCTAGTAATATTTTTGAGATTGATATTGTCACAGTAAGTGAGTAACTGTAATTGTTTGAATAACGGATTTTTAGTCAAAAAGGTTTTGTATAGCTAAAATTATTTCTGCGTTTAAGAATTAATGACAACATCGTGATTATATTTTACATCTTATAATTTCTTTCGATACGGCGAATAAGTATTTCATACTTTCATAAGTTAGAGAACTGTGGATGGAAATGGTTTTATTTTAGACCGCACACACAATATTTTGTTTAGGCAGTATTCATATTTATTTTTCCAGTAGTAAAAAATTACATATAAAATATGGTTGACATGTAACATAAAACGCGTGAAATAAACCTCTCACCGCAGCAATTTCAGGTCATAAATAACACTGCAAAATCGTAGAACAAAACATCAGAATTTTTCGTTAAAAAAAAAATGTTTATATTACATCGCTGCATATCACGCACTAAAAAAAAATTGATACAAAACATGCATACGATGAAAGAATAATGTACTGCTATTACTGCGTATATGTGTCGGTTGATAAGCGCTAACGCAGGAACGAAAAAATATGCATTTGCAAAAGATGCATTTTTGAATTAATTGAGATTGCAGTAATGGAAATTTTATACGCGATATGGAGGTTTTTGAAAATATTTTGGCCATACACGCCATACTTTTTCTCTCTTTCTTCCTCTCCTCTCTCCCCTTCTGTCTTTTCTTTTTTTTTCTGTTTTACAGAGCTTTAAAAAGACAACCTGCTATCCGTTATCGTTATTGCGCTCCTCTCCTCCAGGAAGTTAATCCAATCAACCGCGTCATCCCTGTGAAATTTCCAGTCAGCGAGGGAATGGCCGAGATGAAAATGAAACGTTCTTGAAACTAGTCGATTTCACGACAGCCCTCGCAATTTCCTTGATCTCCCTTATCGAAAAATGCATCTTTTCGGGATGATCGTATCGAGTTGAAGAGTATGCTCGAGCCAAAAGTCGCAATTTGTATTTCATCAAGCAGAACGTAGATTCTGTCATGCGTGCGACGAAATGCCTTTTTATACAGAAATATCATATCAGCATGCATATTTTTTTCAATCTATTATATTAATGTCAATAAGATAATCGCAATTGATTGATATATCAGAAGTTGATTGGAATTAAGGTCAAGTGACGTAGCGGAATGTTACGATACTTAAAAATGTATTTTATACCGAGTAATTGACATTGAGAATTGATATGATTAATGATAGTTGATTTCTATTTGATTAATGCAGCAAGAATTCTTGCATATTCTAACAATTTTTTTAAATGACGCAACAGAGTATATACACGTGTCGCAATTATAAAATCACACATATTTATAGTTTATCGATTTCAATGAAAAGAAAGAATTTTACGAAAAGAGATGAGAATTACGTTTCCCTTTAATATTCCTTCAGGTTTCATAACTATTGGGACTTACTATCAATCGCCAATCATAATGACCGTATTGTCGGAGTCGCATGTAATTCGGCGATATCACTTGGTAATTATGCGTATTATTGCGAAACGCGACGCGTCATTTAGATATCGTCGATTGGAGCCAGAGGGACTTGGCTCAACGAGCAAACGGCGTTCTTAAGAGTCTCGCGAAGTGTTTGTAATGACTGTGCTGACTCTGGAATATCTAGAAGTTGGCAGTAGATGTGTCCCCTGACCCATCTCGGTTATTGGAAGACGATAATGCAGCGATGCTCATCCAATTATTATCAATGAATGTCGTTCCTAAGAGCTGCTCGCATCGGCTGAGCGATTTTTACACCTTGCTGGAAACGATCGTTAGGCTCTAGATAATCACTCGATGGCCGGTGATTAATTTCTCGTTAATGTCAAACTGCAGGAAGAATTCCACGAGGGTTTCTATCGATACCATAAATTTTCTCATCCCGTTATCGTTGCATGAAAAATTTAATGATCAGACTAATTTGTTTTTTTTTGTTTAAATACGTAATCAACTACTCTATGATCTCTTGTGATTGTGGCAATAAATACCAACTGTAATACAAATTTTATGCTAATCTTTGATTCTGCGATTTAAAAGAATTGATTTATATATTAGACATTGAGTAATAACGTAATATTTTATTTGCTGTATTGTATCTTTATACACGAACAGTATAAGAGTGATTGCATAGTAAAATTTAAAAAATCAGTATCGTGATTTGTGTATTTAAAAATATTTACATAAAATAATTTTAGTTCTAAAATTTATACTGTATGTGAAATTTAATATAAAACAGAAATACATATTTGTACCGAAATAAATAATATGTATTGTTTAAATAAGGAATATGAGAAGCAATTTACACTGCAGCGGTTTACAATATTAACCATAATATAGTGGTAGATAGAACTCTATATTTTGATATATTTATCATAATTATTGTTACAATATTAATAAAAATACAAAATACAGATATGTACTTATCTTGATAAAGATGTATCTTTTAAAGTTATTTTTTAATGATTGAATAGCAAAATGCTGTTGCAGAAAAACAATTGTAAACTATTTAAGACTAAGATGTAGCTTTCTTTAATATAAAAATATTAAATATAAATATAAATATATATATATATATTCTATTATACATATATGTATATCTTCTATGAGCATTGTAGATAGTTCACATATTCACACATGTCTCATGCGCGCGGTTACAGCAAGTCAAGCTAAACGTGCCTTAATATGAGTCAACATACCCCATCTCTACATATATTTGATTTCAGTCATTTTATTGATATACTGTTGTTACTCGAAATAACATGTCGTATAGAAACTTTTCTTTTAACTAATAATAAAGTCACTTTGATTTACTTCTCAAGCTGAAGAACATTAATACGATATTTTGAAACGCTCGAAAATTTATTTGCCACTTCTTGAATAAGAGTTTTCTGTTTTTTTTTTATTGTAATATACTTGTTTGATTTAAACAAAACTTTGGGAAAAGTACCTATGTCATAAAAGATATATTTTGTGATAACTTTTTCATTGTTTCTTTCGCCATAAATACATAAACGGGACGCATTTGCCAACTTGCTCCCTGTGCCAACAAGCCTCGGTCTCCCCTAAAACATTTTTTATTCATATCAGTTTTATCTACCTTTTAATAATATGTTTGATTTTACATATTAATATATTAAATAAACTTTTTGTCCCGCTACAACACATTTCTTGAAAATAAATAAACTCAGAAATTTTTTATGAAAATATTAGTTATAAATTTATGATAAGCACATTAGTTTCTTAATTATTTAATGTTATTTATATATAAAAAAATTTGATTTGCGTACGATAAGCAACAATAAAAGATGATAAAACGAGAATATAGTTTCCATGAGATCCATATATATGATAAAGATCTATTCGAACGATATGAGCGAAGTTACCTGGGGGAATCCTGAACACGTCCACTTTGTATACGACCAAATTTATCAGGCGGGACCTAAATAAAGCTCGATCTCTCTGCAGAACTGGGAAGTCATATCACGCTTCGACCCCATGACCACAAAATCCCAATTCCCGATTCAGGAAATGGCATTGTTCCTGGTAGAGTTCGATCTGGAATTAAAGCTTTTTATCGCGTGGTCGGCAGTAATTCTCATAATTTCCGGAAATGCATTATTGAAAAGCCTTTAACTACACATAACATATTTCCGGATGTCGTCAATAACGACTCAATGCACTGTAATGAATCGTGAATAATTCAGCAAAGACATTAAGACAGTCTACAGTCATCTGTTTTTAAGCCTTTATCCCAGTGTGTATTGAAGAATTATTATTCTTATCAATTATAAATAAATGAATAATTTATTATCTGGCAAGAGAAAGCATAATTTCTTATGTAAGATTTAACAAATTAATATGATTATGCAAACATTTAATATAGTTTTTAAGACATTGCTTTATTTAACTGGAATATTAATCAATGTTCCCCGTTACATCTCTATCTACTTCTCGAATTTGTAACTTTATATTACTTTAACTGTATTCGTCTTTGTGAAGAAACAAGATCTATTGTCGGAATATAAACAAAAGAAAGGACTAATCTTCCACGAACATTCAGCGCATAAAGAAATCCTTTCGCGACAAACTCGGACACCTCGCGCAAATGTCCGAATTTCGCTATCGCGCATTATCCGCCTAGGATTTTGCGCCATTAGCGGCCGCGATTCGTTGGCTCGAGTGAGGTAGGCGGGGTTAAAAAGCTCTCGTGTCGAGGGGGTAAGTTCCAAACTTTCGCGATGAGGGGGCATAAAGTTCTAGGAAGCGAGGTAGGAAGCGTCGGTGATACCGGGCTACAGTAACAATGAGATGCAGTGTAACTAAGCCCTTTTAAACCCCCCTGTTCCTCGCGTTCGTGTCCGACCATCCCCCGCGCTTTTCCTCTCAGCTCTACCTACGACGACGGTTGCACTTTCTCGAGCTTTCATTTAGGAAAACAATTGTGAAAGCAGTCGTGCACACCGAAAGAGCAAAGCGGTGCGCAAGCCTGAAAAGGGGGAAACCCTCCTTCCCCCTTCTCCCCCCCTCTATCTTCTCATCACGCCCGCGTGTGTTCGCGCGCGCGTCATGAATATACTGTACCGCGCGGTGTAAACTCGCACTCGTAGATTCGTTCGTTGCAAAGGATACCGTCGTCGTCATTGTTTTATTTCGCGGTCGCGAGAACATGCTCGCGTTATGTATGGATTTCCTGCGGCAGATTAAAGTGCCCTTTGTTGTAAATCCCAGGGACGCGAGTCCGCGGCCGTGCGCGCCGCGCCGGGCGGAATATCGACCGGCGATTTATTATTTAAGTTTCCGTAAAGTGCAATCAGTAATTCATAGAAAATAGAGGTAAGTTGCGTTAGCGAGCAAATGTTGCGTGAATGATTACACTAGTCTCTATATAAATTCGGCATACATTTGGTGCGTATGCATATGTTACGCTTTTCGGATAGTAATAGTAATGGAAAAAGTTACAAAATGTACACAATGTTTGTATATTTTAATATTTTCACACGTCGAATTATCTTGAATTAGAAACATTCATGAGAGATAAAACATTTCGATTTAGTGCAGCATTCTGTGTAGATAGTTTACATGTATTCATTTTTTCGATATTCTTTATAATATTCGAAATGCATTTTTTTTTTAATTCTTTGCCGCAACTCTTTAACGCAAAATCAATATTCAGAAGCAATTTCTTTGTGCGCCGTTGCTTCATAAAAACTGCAAAGGATTATTGCAAGTGCAGGAAGTATTTCATTTTCCAATTAATTCATCTAAACAAGCAAATGGTCCTGAGTCGGGTATTTAATACCTTGTGAGAACGAAATGCCTCGAGACCAAGCGTGATTAGTTTCTTCCTGAGCAGAAGCACAAAATGGTCCGCCGCAGGTTGCATTTGCGGCGCTTTTATATATTCGAAAAAAAAAAATTGTAAAAGCATCGCGCGTCGAAAGAAAGTGAGTATAAGCGACACATCGCCTGAAAAGAAAGATTCTTGTACAATGAATACTCACAATCACCAAAAGTAGTCACAAACTCGCCTTTGGTGACTGACTTGTTGCGGAGACAATGTTCACGCGTGCTTTCGTTTTGGCTGTTAGAAAGACACCATTTCGTCGTGTCTTTCGCAGATCTCTCGCAGGGGAAATCAAACTGCCTCCGTTGTGTAAGAGAAACGCGGATAAATTTACTTCGTCCTGGAAAAAGAAATGTCCAACATTCCCGAACGTCGATATTTTGATGTTACGCGACAAAGAGTAGACGCGTATACGCGATACGATATGCTGTCTATGATGTCTCTTTCGTGAAAAGTATAGTAATACATTTTACAAACACGTTTGTAAGTGTTTATGCAACTGGCAATCAATCTTTGCGAACGCGTAACAACCCGCTATATTAAAGTCAATTAGAGCCTACGTTAATCCTTCTTTTCTACAATCAATTTGCGATGTCAAGTCTTTTTTGCGAGAGAACATTTCATCAGAAGATATCTCTAATTATTATTATCAACGTAAGAAATAATAGCACGTAGTTAAAGATGTGATATACGGTTTGATTAGCAAACTGTCTTTTACGCAAGAAGCTTAACTGCTTACGTCACGATTCGAGGAACCCTTTCATATTGACCTCGCATGTGAACTCCCGTCTCCGGTTAACTCGTGCTGGAAACCAAGAGTTTCGTTGTTGTCGGTTAGCCGAGACCTTCGACCATCTCTTTCATTTGAACTGTATAATTGTACATTGAACGGACAGTGGAACCTCTAAGCTTCGGATTTCCACGAGCCACTGTATTTTCATCACGACCACGGTACTCCGATTGCCGACATTGCTTGAACCTTCACGTGAAGTTTTACATGCCCGATTTGAGTTGCACGTAATCATGGCGAGCCTAATCAATCAGATATTAAAGACTTAAGTATGTTAAGTAAATGGGTAAATACAATGTAAATACAAAGATCTTGAAAGGCAGACAGGCGATGAAAGATATAAAGAATATTTGCTTCGAATAAACTTTCGACGTTAATCCTTCAAAAAAAGAAATTAGGTATTTATTTTAAAAGTAGAGATAAATATTTAAGCATTGTGTTAAGCTTGATTACGGATATAATATTATTGACGATGCCATAAATAATTATAATTAATTCTAATACGCGCTTTGTGCATCTGTTATCTGCAGATATCTACACTGAGAGAAATAATTATTTTTTTCAAAAAAAATTTTGTTGATTTAACAAAACCGGATGATTGTATGTTGCCAAGCGGATGATTTGATTGGCTTAACAAAATATTTGTACAAAATATTTTTTGTTTTGTTCTTTTTAACTATTTTGTTTGTGGACTATATTGATTTGTTCTTTTTAACTAAATATTTTATACTATCAATTATACATAATATAACATTAATTAAATATTTCTTTAAATAAATATACTATTTTTAAAAACGTTAATGTTCTTGATTCAATAAAATTATTTTATTGAGTTAACAAAATTGATCATTAACTTTAAAAAAATGATTTTGTATGATACCATTATATTGCGAACACATTCGTTGTCAAGTTGTTTGAATAAATATACACCTATTAATAGCTCGTAATTTGGCCGTTTTCTATTGTATAACCATTTTCAAAATACAATTATTTTATTTTGTTCAAATAATAGACGTGTACTTAATTTAATAAAATAAATAATTGGATCAATAAATTGAAAAATCAACAAAATTGTTTTGTTGATTTAATAAAACCGATTGATTGTATGTTGCCAAGCAAATTTGTTTTGTTGATTCAACAAAATTTTTCCCTCAGTGTATAGATATTAGTACATTTTTAATACGTAAGTAATACATCGCAGCTTCTGTTGGGTTTTAATTTTAACTTATGTAGCTTTTTTATAGTTATGCATTTAAAACGCAAAGTTCTATTATTAAAATCTTTGTGTTTTATCAGAATTAATTATTTAACTTAAATTCTATGTAATATTCTTTTATTACAATCTATCGTTAACACTGCTAATTAACTGTACGTATTTAATTGGAAATTAATTATTAATTGAGTTAATTGCTATTTAACATTAGTATTACACATATTATAAACATAATGATCACATTTTGATTTAAAATTGTTAAACAAATGATAGTTTTATGAGTATATATAATATTTTGCTATGACAAATATAACGACAAATATAATAAAATTCAAAAAATTAGTTTACAATACAAAATACAATTAACAGTAAAAATTGTACATGTATAAACTATGTGGTACTTATTTATATTATTCATATTATTATTTTGCGCTATAATATTTTGTTTACGTTACTATTTGTAGCATATTACAGAAATTAATATGCTTTACAATTTAAACATTTTAATAATTATGTAGTAATTAATAATAATAATAATAATTGTTTAATAAGTGATATTTGCTTATTACTATTAATTATATATAAATATGTTATTCTAACACATATTAATATAATTTTTAACTTATTATGGAAAATAGATTAAATAGCTTGATAATAATGTTATATTATTGCAGATGCAAAATAGCATGTTCCTAAAAAATTTAGCGCATTATTTGAAGATGAGATATTTCTATCTGGAAATCTGTTAAAGAGGTAAATACTTATAACTTATACAATCAACTGACAATTTAACAAAGCGATACGCTTGCGCCGAAAATCTTAGGAACGCGCTTCTCTGCGAATCTCCGCAAAGCTGGAATTTAAATTGCACGCTAAGCTTGCAGGGCGAGCTTTTCCTTCTATCGCTAAATGTAATTTGCATATTTCGTTTAAACGATGAACGACTCGATATAGCACGTTAAACCGGGCAAAGAGATAACATTCGTGTGTACGCACTTGGAGCATGAATGAGCCAGGTCTTTCCGGATAATAAAGGGCCTAACGGACAAAATTGTCCTTTAAACTGTACGACATTGTCGGGCATATCTACCGACAGATTTCGGTCCGATGCTGGTATGTGTCTTTCGCATATCGCTTATGGATTCGGCTATCGAGTTTTCCCGATGGCGCTGGAACTTCGCTAGACCAGGTAATTAAGCGGCGCTTGACACGTACGGACGGGGGATGAAAATG
>JASTWP010003033.1:0-31715 GCA_030770255.1 Temnothorax ravouxi
CTTATCTTAGATATTTTACCTTTGATATATATTTTTTGGAATACTTTTATTCTTTATCATAATCGAGTGCTTAAGAGTTTTACACACAATTTTCAGCCTGCTCGTCAAAATAATAAAAAACTTGAAGGCATTTTTGGCAATAATATTATTTAGAAGTCACTTCTACAAAAAAGCAACGTTAACTTCAATCAGCTCTGCGTGCTAATTTCTTTACAGCCCGACGAGACTTCTTAGATTTGCAAAAATCAATATTTTATCCCGCATTTTTATTTTCTTTCCGAAATGTATCTTATCGAAACTTAGACAAACACGATTAACGCATGCGAATACACAATGTAAAATGAATACAAAATCACGAACACAGGTGCGACGCAGCCGAGGGCACTTCTGAACATACCGGACGCGGATCTGAGGACATACGCGATTTTTTCGCCCATCTACGAGCGCCGACAATGGGTCACCGATGATTTTAACGTGTCAGTGAAATCAAACGATGACCCTTCGACCGACGAAGACTGCGGGATGCCAAGTACGAAGACGGTCGACAGCAGCAGATCGAGTTACAACAGATTGAACTCCACTTGGGACGACTTTAAAGGTCCAGCCAGCAGAAGGTCGTCCTCCCTGGAGGACACTTCCGGTATCCAGAGTTACGATTGGAGCCTGGAGGCCCAGAGCGACGCGCAAAACACGCCCATGTGTCTCTGCGACGAGCTGGCGATCGCGTCGAGAGATCACGCCGCGAATTTCGCAAACGTACGCTCTTTCGTTTGTTACGAAAGATACCTACAAGATTTTTATTCTGTGTAAATTAATTATTTAATCGTATATAGTTTGTCCGTAGACTGAATTGGTATATAAATTATGCCGCAGAATCGAGGTTTGGTCATCAATGAAGTAGCATCTATCCTCGAAGGTCTTCGGAACGATCCGGAGAGGGCGACGGCTCTCCTGAAGGAGGAGGATCGATTCTGCGACGGCACGTCTTCTCACGATCAATTAACCAGACTGGCTCTGACCATTGAAACGGACGTGGAAGCACCGGCAATTCTCGACGATCCGAATAATTGGATACGCCATCTCCGCGATAGAATAGAACGGCTGCAGCTCGCCAATAAAGAGATCCAGGGGGATATATGCGGTTTACGTACAAACTTTCAGGTAAACGTCTCGTCCTCGGCTCTCATCGAAATTAAAATCTTAGTGCAAAGACTCAAATAGTTATATATTATCAGTTTCTCGAAAAAAAATCAATGTAAATGAATACTGTTGCGAAGATACAAAACTGCAGAGGTAGTTTATATATATACTGTATTGATTGCATTTTATTATATATATTGATTGCATTAAATATGGATAGCAAGTTTTTGATTTAATGCAGAATTGAATATTCATCAGTGAAGATTTTTAGAGAAGTGGCAACTTTTCAATTTTTGATAGATATTAAACGCCTTCGTAATTAAGCAACGGATTGGAAGTCTATCGAAGTATATTCAAAGTGCTAAAGAAAAAGCTTATATCTCATTTGCATCTCGACATTCCGTTTCCGTTCCTAAAACCGTCGTTATACAATATTCATATACGTCTTATGAATTTTACAGTGCGACGAAAAGAAGGCGATCAATTTGCTGGGTGATACAACGAGGTTGCTGGAAGACGTTCACGACTTGAGATATTTCGATGACCTGGTGAAGCTCCTGGAAGGCGAACTCGAGAGGATCTCCAGAAGAAATTGGCCATTCATTCTAGGACACAGCAAACCTCACGAAGAGATGAATCTAATCATCTGATTATGATCTCAACGATCGTCTTGGATCTTGAAGATCATGACTATGATCTCATAGTTGCGCACTAGTCGATGCGCAGAGTAAAAAGAATTTCCTTCAGGAAGAGGATGTAAATGATAACGGTCTCTTCTCTTCAAGCTCTTTGAGTTCGATCTTCATATATAAAGGAAAAGTTCTACCTCTTCTCTCGGCTCGGTGACTTAAATATCTTCATGAAAATATTAATTCGGAATGATTAAAAACGATACGTGAGCAATCTCCAAGAATAATCATAAATGTATAGTTAGCACAAAAGATAGAACTGTAAATTTTTCGATGTTCCAAAACGAACAAGATAATTTTATTTCTCGGCAGGGATATCGACTTCGCAATATTTTTTCGAAACAAATCTCGTGCAAATAACGATTATAAAAACACTTGTAACTTATGATATATTCGAATGGACCTGATTTTTTATTTCTTATTTTCCTTTATAGTATTTTCAATAAAACCTTTTCTAAAGAAAATACTTGCGTTCACATATCCATAGCTAGAAAAATACGAAAGCAAATGTATTATATGTATTATTACTAAACAATTTATTATTTATAGATCGTACATATTTGAATTCGTGTACATAGCACCGAGTAAAAAAATTCCTAATACAACACATCGTTGCTACACTCATCGTTACACTCGTCGAACTATTTTATCCGCTATCTCGCCGCGTTTCAGCGACATTTTTAATGCCATTTTTAATACCCGTCCATTACCACATCGCGTTAAATATTCATACTTTGATAAAGCTAAGTCTACACTTAGTGGAGTCTATTCGGTGTTCCGTTGATACTGTCGTCCTTGGTTTCGCTTTTTCCGCGGAGTTTACGAAATTAGGTGACGTCCGTGCGCTGCATGTGTCTGACGTGCTGTCGGGAGGAATCGTGGTAGGCGATCCCCGCGCGCAACATCTCGCCGTGTCGGAATACATCATGAGACGCGGAAAAGGACGGTAAAGTGGGCAACGACGGTAGCAGGCAGCTCAGCATACTGGGACCGCCTTTCCGAGGAATAGATCCCGTTGGTCGGAGGTACCATAGATGCGGTGCTGCACGTGGCCGGAGTGGATCCCGACAGCGGATGTCCGTTTTGATCGCCGGAACCCAATAGACTTGAGCTCGTACCCATCAGATTCCCTATGGACACCATAGAGATCTAAGTTTTGCTGACATTATGAGGTAACGAGGTCTCAACGTCTCAACATCGTTGTCTATATACATTGTAATAAGCGTATGCATGTAAGGAAATTAAAATTCTAAATTAATTATAAAATGTGTGTATGCTGAGGGAAAAAATGAAATAAGAATTTCAGATTTGCTATATTCATCGCAAGGGTAAACATTTTATGAATAATGATATAATAATTAATTAGTATCTTGAGAGTAAAAATATCACGATTGCATGTCATTCATGATAACGTGAAATGGAAATAAAAGTAAAATATAAATATATATATATAAATATATAATATATAATATATAATATATATAATATATAATATATAAATATATAAATATATATAAATATATATATAAAATATAAATATATAATACTTTTATTTCCATCGAATATCCCGTGATGTATATATATCACGTTTTTAGACAAACATATAAAACTTATAATTACTACGAGGATTAATCGCGATGGTATAATAAATCCCATCGCGAATATCCCAGTCGCAAGCGCGTTCTTGCAAAACATTGATAATTATCGGTGTTTATAATCGCGCAGTACAGAATTTATACCCGCGTAAAGGAGAGACTTGCAATTCGCGTGAATATGTTCGGGGTGTAATCGCTTTAGTATAGAGAGCGATAACGCATTCGACGCATCCGTTAATCTTTTGATAATATTCGCGTACATCATACAATGCGCGTGAAGCGTATATAACATTAAAATTTTAATGCCATTGTATAACATTTCTCCGTTGAATCAATATGGTTTACGACCAATGAGCTCGTTAGCAGCAATTTTCTTTCAAACATTTTATAAACATTTTATACACGAGGAAATCTTTATCCAGATAATTCTATCACTCACTCACGCACACTCTCTCCCTCTTTATCCAGAAAATATTTTTCTCGGTATAATTGCGTTTGAATTCAGAAATTTACACGAGACAAATGATATGCTTGTATATAACAAGCACATTTACAGAAAACAAAATATTCTAGGAACTTGTGAATAACTTGCGATTCACCTGGAAGACTGACGCTCGAAGCGGAACTGACGGACGAGGCGATCGACAAGGGTGTCATCATGGAAAAGTCCGAGGCTTCGGAGGACCTCGCGGCGAGGTGCGAGTCCAGCCTGACGGTGGGACGAACGCACGCCAGAGACGAAAGGCCGAAGTCGTTGACCCTGTCCGCCGCCGCCACCGCCGCCGCCGCCGCTGCCACACGCCGATGCCTCGCGTGTATGCCGGACTTGCCGCTGTTGCCCAGACCGAAGTGCAGAAGCTCCAAGTGCCTTCTGAGATTTCTCGATTGGCGCAGAATCGCGCCGCACAGCGGACACGACACCGGCTGATCGGACAGACTGCGTGCCTTCGACGATCCGTCCCCTAGAACGAGTTCGAATCTAGACAGACTTGTGTGAAACTTGTCGTCGGACCGGAATATCTCACAGCGGACATCACGTTTCTACATAATCCATTCGAGTGTGGTAAAAAAAATTGGTTTGGATAATAAATTCAAGTGACGCTGAGATAACGCCACAATCGTATTTTGTGGAAAATAAGACAGCACAGAGTATCACGTATTTTGTTTGCGCTTTATTGAAAAAGAAAAGAAACTGGATAGTACATTTTATACCCGTTATCTTATTTCTTTCTCAATTAAAATACTATAGCGATTTTGTATATGTACTATTGTCAACAGTCCACGTACGCGGCGGAGCGTTACAAAATAGGAATGTGCGCCGATTATTTTCACATGGTGGGCTGTTGGAAGATTCCTCGATTTCGTTATAAAATGGTATTCGATAAACGGTAGCCCGTATTCTTAGAAACGTACTGCTATTAGACCATTCCATGGTAAAAAAAAAAGAGGGAGGATTAAAGAGGCAAAATAAAATTAACGCAGTGGACGAAGTTGAATTGCACAATCGCACGAAATCCCGATTATCGTATAAGTATCGATGGTAAAAGAATAATGATAATTTCACGATAGGACTTTATTCATTACGCTTAAACCTGCAGCAATTAACCCTAGGGTAGATCTTATACACTAATGTGGAAGATTCTTGTATAAAATTAAACGCGCAAATATATACTCCCGAACTTCTGACCTAGTTAAATAACGCGTACGCCAATAATTACAAATAACCGTTCACTTAAATGTATCATGTAACTATACAATGCAAAATATCTTTTATCTCTCCTCTCTGTCCTCGCGCGTAACATTGTCACTCACCACTCACCGCGATCTCGAGTATCGCATCACTGTTAACACAATCAGCAACAAACGGAATCCGCAAGAAAATTAACTACAAAATGTGTTCGTCTCGATACTCCCGGTGTGAGTTCGTTCCCTGTATAATTTATCTGGCGATCGTCGGCGACGGGATACTGTTCGGCGACGATACCACGCTCTCGTGCGACGTCGGTGAGGGTAGGGTAGGATTGCAGACTATCTGTTCGCAGTCGTTACTGCCGCTATCGGTCCCATACGTCATCGATGACTGATCGTAGCCCGGCTCTTCGATCTCGGTCTTGATCTCGGTCTTGATCTCCGTCGAGTCGGAATTCTGCGCTGCCGCCATTGCCATCGTAGTCGCCGCCAAGTTATTGAACCGATACTTGCACGAGGATAACAGATGCCTGCGCAGATTTCTCGCCTGGCGCAGGGTCGCGCCACAAAGCGGGCAAACGCCCGGGCAGTCGGAGGCGCCGCGCGCCTTCGACTGATTCGCGCCACCGCTCGACGCCTGTCTGGGTGCTCGCTAAGCCGGATAACGACGCCAGACCGGACGGAAAGCCCATGTTGAGGGAGCTGTGGAACTGCGGTATGTGCAACTGCATCGGCATTAGCGTATGCAGATGCGATTCGCCGTCCGAAACCTGTTCCTGATGATGCGCCGCCTGATGATCGTCCGCGACGGACGAGTCTTGAAGCGGTGAATGACTGCCGCCCTGATGGTTGTTCGCGTAGTTTCCGACCAGGCAGTTGCCCGCTGTTAACAGACACAAACACAATGTTACCATACGGGGCTGAACTGACGTTGCTTTGGCTCGGTTTGAATTTGTTTCCCCTCTCTCTCTCTCTCTCTCCCTCTCCCTCTCTCTTTCTCTCTCTCTCCCTCTCTCTCCCTTTCGCTCTCTCGCTCTCTCGCTCTCGCCCCAACGAATTGGAGGACGACCAATCAGAAATGCAGTTCAACCCGATCGATGGTTGTGCTTGTGTCCGTTTTAATTGAAACGAAAAAAAGGCCTACGTAGATGTCTGGAAATCTCTCACAGGCGGTGAAATTTTTGGTATATAGTTTATATGATACGGCTACCGTGTTAAACGTAAATACACCGGACACAAAACACAAGTGGAAATTGCCGTTTCATTATTGCTGTCTTGCATGCTTAATTAAAATCTTGCAATTATAGAAATTAACTCAAAAATTGCGATAAGCGTGCAAATCTCGAACTAATAAAATAAGAAAAATTTATCCGACAAATCATATTACATAGAACACAAATATTCTCGTCACACGGTATTTTATTACGAAATATTTCAAAGGCAGAAAAAAAAATTACAAAATCCGTCGCACAGCTCTAATCTCACAGTGCCTCATTTAAGAAATGAACTTAATTTAACAGGCGATTTAAAATATTTGCAAAACTTTACGCTACCTGCGTCATCGGTTTCCATGGTGTCGTCATCCTTATTTTCATAAGGCATTGTTCTGTTGTTGTCGTCCAGAGGCCTGCTTTCGCTGTCGGTAGTATTACTAGTACATTGCCACTTTGCAGAGGACGTCGACGACTTCCTCCTCTTTTTCCTGCGTTTCAGTGGGTAATACGAGTTGCCCGTCGCTCTCGACACTCCATCGTTCGTCGCCGTTGGTATCGCAGACGCAGGAACTTCTTCTCCGCTCTAAATATATACAATCACATACACGTGTGTCGCGCCTAAATTAATTGCCTCATTTTTATTTAACTAAATAAAACGAGATAAAACGTACCTCCGTCAGTACAGTTGGCTTTGTTAATCCGTGAATGCACAGACAATGGGCAGCCTGAAGCAAGGAAGGCAATTGCGCCGGCTCGACGCTCACTTCTCCTCGGTATACAAATTCCAGCAAAGACTCCAAATCATCCGCTCCGATTCCCGCTAGCATAACCACCGGATGCTGGCATGGCGTACTCTGTGGACAATGCGCATTGTCGGTAAGTCTCTGCGATAACGCTTTCACGTTACGCGCTCACGCCCGTCGGAAAGACCGACACGCAACCTTTAACAGGTCCAACAGGAACGGACTGGCCGCGCAGAGAACAATCTTGTGCGCGCGAAAGCTGCGTCCGCCGGCGGCCAAGGTAACGTCCACCAGATCGCCGTCTCCCCTCAACACCTGCACCGCGGAGGCCAGAGAGGAACTGAACTCTCCCCAGGACAGACTGTAGAGCTGGCCGCTGCTACCCATTCCGTCTCCAAGAGCTTAACTGCAAGACAACGAGAAAGTAAGCACAACCGCTCCACTTTCCAACGCGGCAATTCTACAAACGTCACATTTAACGTCAAGTTTAAAGATATTCGACGCTTCTGAGTTGCTCCAATAGGAAAACGCGCGTGTTCTGCTCGACAAGCACAAAAGAGACATACATCCTTGTTTTTACCAGGTTGTACAAGATTCTCTCTCGTTAGAATATTCTAGAACCAAAGCGAGACAGACGACGAAGGGTGCGCGGCGGATGAAATAAAACGTAACTGGCGATGTCCCACAGGTGAAATAACAATCCAGGAAACCGGCTCCGGATATCCCAACACCATATCCCAGGGATCAAGCGTGGGGTACGCGTGCTCCGATAATCCTAATTCTGACTAACGGTAACGACGCGCGCGTTGTCTCTCTCTCTCTCTCTCTCTCTCCTTTCTCTCTCCTCTCTCTCTCTCTCCTCTCTTTCTCTCCTCTCTCCATCCATTCCCTAATTAGTGCCCCCACCCGATTAAGCGTCGCGGCGTCGTGCCGCGAGTTAACCTAACAAAAAAAACGGGATCCGCTACCTGCGCGACGGCGGAGGGCCTCCTCTCACGACGTCGTCGCCGACGGCGACGTGGACGGGGACGACGTGGCGAATCGCGACTGTTCGCTTCCCGTGGGGGTCGGCCGATCGCGCGCACCGTCGCTGTCGCCGCAATCAGGTTGGAGAAAGTCCGTGGCCGCACGGGGGTCACCTGGGCATGAAAGTCGCGGGGTTACCCGCACACGCGTTGTCGTCGGGCGACGGGGACGTCCTCAGCACGCGCGCGTCGTCGCACGCATCAGAAAAACAACGGCGCCGATGATGATGATGATGATCGCCGTCGTCGTCCGTCGTTCGTTCGCGAGCTTCGGCGCGGCACGCGACAGTCGACACACTCTCGCAGATTCAAACCCTATCGCAGGGGCGATCGCGTATGCGTATGCATGCACGTATAGCGTATAGTATGTGTGCACGGAGTACGGAGTACGTCGCACACGGGTGTCACGGCGCGTTGCGCGACGCAGCGACGCGGTGCCGCCGCGCCGTCGCGCGGCAGGCGGCCGAAGCGCCAGGAACCGGAAGTTATCCGGCGGGGAAGACGGAAGAGCGCGAATCCGAATTCGAATTCGAAGATCGAGACTTAATTCGGGAACGACGTCAATCGAGCGCACGACTTTTATATTTCCAGCAATGTAGATTAATTTTAATCTCGGTTTAACTTACTTTTTATCTTTTTCTAGTTTTAAAGGTCGCCACACAATGAAAAATGTATAAGGAACAAGGAACAGATATATTGGCGATTATTAGGACTAAAGAATCAAGAATAAAGTTGAGCGCACGATGAAAAATACAGGCAACAGAAGCCGCGTATTAATGCTACACCAGCTTTATTCCTGATGATTTCTTTCTTATTTCTAATCGTTAATATCTGTTCCTTGTTCCTTATATTTTTTATTGTGCGGGAACCTTAAGAGTCAAAAGGAATATTAATTGGCGATTATTGATTCGATCGGCACATTTGCTTAAAGCAAAATTTCCAATTTGTCTTTGATCCCATCTTTTTTCCTCTTTTTATGTTGAAAGTTAATTAACTAATACTACGTTTACACGCGAGCATTACTTAATTATTACGATATAATTCCTTCGCGTAAACGGGATTTTGTAGTAACTTACGATAAAATTTACTCCGCGTAAACGAGTGAATTATTGTAAGTTACTATACAAAAGTAACACACTCGCGTAAACGTAGTATAAGTTATTCAGGTACGATAATAATTGGCTCGTTTATAAACAAACTATAAAGCTTGATTTCAAGTCAAAGTGCGAACCTAACGCGAATGCACGTGCGATGAAAAATTCATAATTCTATCCGTGTTAATGAAATACTATAAGACATAACTGGATGAGTTAATCACCCCGATTAATTTAATTTAATCTAATCTAATTCTAAGGATGTATTGGGAGTTCGATCGAAGTCGCTATTTTGGAAATAAAGATCGCCGTTCGGCGAACGAACTATATATAATCGTCCCGCTTTTATTTTAAGGGGAAAAGGACGTCTCATTGAACGTAAGCAAACATTATTAAAATGTTTAATGTGCAAAATCTACAAAATACTATTTTATATCGCGCGCTTCCTCGTTCGCAGCTCATTCTCATTCTCATTCTTATTCTTATTTTTTTTTTTTGTTTCTGAAACGCAAGCGTATGCATTCTCGGGCCTCTTCCTGGACCGCGCTCTCTCGCGCTCGGAGGGAGAAAGCAGGAAAACAAATAAGTATCGCGTGAAAGCGGCGGCGCCGGCGCGGCGGTACGAGTGCGAGCTCGCCGGTGCGCAGTGCGCACTCAGCGCACTGCGCGACGCGCGTGGCAGTTGCGCGAGCGCGCATGCGCTACCACGTATGTAGTGACTTGACGGACTTGACACCTCGCCAAAAACGGAACCGACCGACGCCGCGACGCGACGCGCATTGTATGTATACCGTATGTATATACTCCAGTCTCCAGTTGCGCCGTTCTCCAGCCAACTTCAGTGCCTTCGGAGCAGCGTGTCATCTCTCTTTCTCTCTCTTTCTCCCTCGCGCGCTCTTTTTCTCTCTTTCTCTCTCTTTCTCTGTCACTTGTGTGCGCGCGTTTGTGTGTGCGTGTGTGTGCGTGTTGCTCTGTCGTTGATCGCGTTTACGTTTGCACCAGTTTTCGCCGCGAAATGTCGTCCGGCAGCTGGGAGCTGGTCAGCAGGAAGAAGGACAGGAGCAACGACAAGTCGACCAAGCTGACAAAGGCCGAGAAGAAGAAGTTCATCGAGAACGCGCCGAAGGTCGAGGACTTCTGTGAGTCGCCTGTCATAACCTGGCCCGCTTTCTACTCCCCCGGGCGATTAGCCTTCCTTAGCTTTCGCTCCAATTCTCCGAAACTTCATCGATTCGTCAGCGACGTATCGCCGAAGAGAACGATGTGACCCGAGTGATCGTCCGATCTGTCTGAATCGCGCGTGAAATGCGTAAAGAGAGGGTCGCAATATGGTACTGGAGTGTGTGCACTTTGCGACCCTCGTTCTGCAATCAATTCCGTTTTTGATACGGGCTGCGGTCCATTTCATGGCTACAAATGCTTTGAAGCGTTCTTCTTCGTCTTCTTTCTTCACTGAAAAAAAAAAAGAAAAAGAAATGCTTTGAAGCATTTGTAGCATGAAATGGACTGCAGCTACAGAATGATACAGAAATAATTCGCATTTTTATTATGTCTAGACATAATAAAAATGAATTAAAATTATGTCTAGACATAATAAAAATGAATTAAAAATTATGTCTAGACATAATAAAAATTGGTACGGCGAGCCGTTTTACTTTTTAATAACATAAAAAATATTTCATTCAATACAAAAGATAGAAAAATAATAGTCTTAAGAAAAATCGCGATTCTTATTAATGAATTAAAATTATGTCTAGACATAATAAAAATTGACGAATTAAAATTATGTCTAGACATAATAAAAATTGGATGAATTAAAATTATGTCTAGACATAATTTTAATTCGTCAAATTAAATTTTGATGAAAATTAGATGGCACACCGTTTTACTTTTCGATAGCATAAATAATATTCTATTTGATATAAAAGTTTCAAAAAATAATTGTTTTAGGAAAAATTGCGACTCTTATTGATGAATTAAAATTATGTCTAGACATAATAAAAATGATGAATTAAAATTATGTCTAGACATAATAAAAATTGGATGAATTAAAATTATGTCTAGACATAATTTTAATTCATTTTTTATTATGTCTAGACATAATTTTTAATTCATTTTTATTATGTCTAGACATAATTTTAATTCATCCAATTTTTATTATGTCTAGACATAATTTTAATTCATGAATAAGAATTGCAATTTTTCTTAGACAATTATTTTTTGAAACTTTTATATGAAGTAAAATATTATTTATGTTATTGAAAAATAAAACGGCGTTTCACAGTGTGTTATAAAGAAATGTAGCATTATTATTATGTGTAGACATAATTATAATGCATTTTTATTATGTCTTAACATAATATATTCTTTCACTTTGCAAAATTTTGAAAAATTGAATGCAATTTCGTAGGAACACATTGAAGGTATGCATTATTGAAAATGTACAGAATAAATCGCATTTTTAAATTTTGTAATTTACATGCTGCCACAATTTAAGCGTGTCAATTTTTATTATGGCATCAGTTATTTAAATTTAGAAGCATTTTATTTTTGCGTTGCATTGTGAAAGTAAATCACTTTATAAAACCACTCTTAGTAAAGGAAAAAATTTATTCACATCATTTTTATAAAAGACTATTTCCGTATTACCCATTTTTCTTATTTAAAGCTTAAGAAGGTTTAGATAAATAGTATTTCTTTAAAATATTATCATGTTGAGTCAATAATCCGGTAAACTAAATTTATGTTTCGACACAATAATTTACTGAATAAAAATTCTGTCCAAATATAAAAATAATTTAGAATTTGTATTACGCATCCTGACATTATTTAATTTACTAAATTAAAATTGTGCTCAAATACAACGCACAACGTGTATAAAAATAAAACCAGAATTTCATTATAACAGGATATAATTTTTAATCCTACAATTATTATTATGTCATGACATAATTAAAATTCAGAATTAAAATTATGTCAAGGCATAATTTTAATTCAACGAATAAAAATTGTATTTAAATACATAAACGTTTAGATAATTAAACTTTGAATTTCAATTATACCCACATAATTTTAATTCATCCAATTTTTATTAGACACAATAAAAATTGTATGAATTATAATTGTGTCTAGACATAATAAAAATTGGATGAATTAAAATTATGTCTAGACATAATAAAAATGAATTAAAATTATGTCTAGACATAAAAATGAATTAAAATTATGTCTAGACATAAAAATAATTCCGCATTTTTATTATGTCTAGACATAATTTTAATTCAGCCAATTTTTATTATAATTTCGCATTTTTATTATGTCTAGACATAATAAAAATTGCATGAATTAAAATTATGTGTACCCATAATTTTAATTCAGCCAATTTTTATTATGTCTAGACATAATAAAAATGAATTAAAATTATGTGTACACATAATAAAAATGCGGAGTTATAATAAAAATTGGCTGAATTAAAATTATGTCTAGACATAATAAAAATGCGGAATTATTTTTATGTCTAGACATAATTTTAATTCATTTTTACTATGTCTAGACATAATTTTAATTCATTTTTATTATGTCTAGACATAATTTTAATTCATCCAATTTTTATTATGTCTAGACACAATTATAATTCATACAATTTTTATTGTGTCTAATAAAAATTGGATGAATTAAAATTATGTGGGTATAATTGAAATTCAAAGTTTAATTATCTAAACGTTTATGTATTTAAATACAATTTTTATTCGTTGAATTAAAATTATGCCTTGACATAATTTTAATTCTGAATTTTAATTATGTCATGACATAATAATAATTGTAGGATTAAAAATTATATCCTGTTATAATGAAATTCTGGTTTTATTTTTATACACGTTGTGCGTTGTATTTGAGCACAATTTTAATTTAGTAAATTAAATAATGTCAGGATGCGTAATACAAATTCTAAATTATTTTTATATTTGGACAGAATTTTTATTCAGTAAATTATTGTGTCGAAACATAAATTTAGTTTACCGGATTATTGACTCAACATGATAATATTTTAAAGAAATACTATTTATCTAAACCTTCTTAAGCTTTAAATAAGAAAAATGGGTAATACGGAAATAGTCTTTTATAAAAATGATGTGAATAAATTTTTTCCTTTACTAAGAGTGGTTTTATAAAGTGATTTACTTTCACAATGCAACGCAAAAATAAAATGCTTCTAAATTTAAATAACTGATGCCATAATAAAAATTGACACGCTTAAATTGTGGCAGCATGTAAATTACAAAATTTAAAAATGCGATTTATTCTGTACATTTTCAATAATGCATACCTTCAATGTGTTCCTACGAAATTGCATTCAATTTTTCAAAATTTTGCAAAGTGAAAGAATATATTATGTTAAGACATAATAAAAATGCATTATAATTATGTCTACACATAATAATAATGCTACATTTCTTTATAACACACTGTGAAACGCCGTTTTATTTTTCAATAACATAAATAATATTTTACTTCATATAAAAGTTTCAAAAAATAATTGTCTAAGAAAAATTGCAATTCTTATTCATGAATTAAAATTATGTCTAGACATAATAAAAATTGGATGAATTAAAATTATGTCTAGACATAATAAAAATTGGTACGGCGAGCCGTTTTACTTTTTAATAACATAAAAAATATTCCATTCAATACAAAAGATAGAAAAATAATAGTCTTAAGAAAAATCGCGATTCTTATTAATGAATTAAAATTATGTCTAGACATAATAAAAATTGACGAATTAAAATTATGTCTAGACATAATAAAAATTGGATGAATTAAAATTATGTCTAGACATAATTTTAGTCGCAATTTTTCCTAAGACAATTATTTTTTGAAACTTTTATATCAAATAGAATATTATTTATGCTATCGAAAAGTAAAACGGTGTGCCATCTAATTTTTATCAAAATTTAATTTGACGAATTAAAATTATGTCTAGACATAATTTTAATTCATCCAATTTTTATTATGTCTAGACATAATTTTAATTCGTCAATTTTTATTATGTCTAGACATAATTTTAATTCATTAATAAGAATCGCGATTTTTCTTAAGACTATTATTTTTCTATCTTTTGTATTGAATGGAATATTTTTTATGTTATTAAAAAGTAAAACGGCTCGCCGTACCAATTTTTATTATGTCTAGACATAATTTTAATTCATCCAATTTTTATTATGTCTAGACATAATTTTAATTCATTTTTATTATGTCTAGACATAATTTTAATTCATTTTTATTATGTCTAGACATAATTTTAATTCATTTTTATTATGTCTAGATATAATAAAAATTGGATGAATTTAAATTATGTCTAGACATAATAAAAATGCGGAATTATTTTTATGTCTTGACATAATTTTAATTCATCCAATTTTTATTATGTCTAGACATAATTTTAATTCATCTAATTTTTATTATGTCTAGACATAATAAAAATTGGATGAATTAAAATTATATGTTCAAATTTAATAATAATAGTCGAACAGAATAAAAATTGTATGAATTAAAATTATGTCTAGACATAATAAAAATGAATTAAAATTATGTCTAGACATAATAAAAATGAATTAAAATTATGGCTTGACATAAAAATAATTCCGAATTTTTATTATGTCTAGACATAATTTTAATTCATTAATAAAAATCGCAATTTTTCTTAGACAATTATTTTTCGAAACTTTTATATCGAGTACAATATTATTTATGCTATTGAAAGTAAAAATTTCTCCTATATTCTTCTATGCTTTTAGAATTAAATTTTTGTCGCAGTATAATTTTAATTAATTATTTTTATGCCTAGACATAATAATAATGTCTCTAAACCATTTTTCTCTTTATTTTAAATCGGAGAATTAGTTTTTATTTGTATATTAAAAATGTTTGCTATTAAAAAGTAAAACGGCGTGCCATAAGTAACGGAGAGTGTGTTGTCTACAAACTCGCTCATTGAGATATTAATTGTATCGTTGTTTATCAACATTTGTAATACTGATACGTCAGTAGCAGCATCGTGTGCTCCTTTTGTTACTTCTTTACCAAGATAATTCTCAGCAAGTGCGGTTTGCGCAAAACTTTTTTTTTCAACTTTTCTGTCTAATAATTTCAACTTAAAAATTTTTAATGTATCAGCAAAACCATTGACAATTGCCATGAATTCAGCGAGCAGCTGTACTTCTTGTATCAAAAGCAAGATTATGGGAGCATCAAAAATATGTCCGTTGTGCGCTCCTAATATTATGCTTGGACTAATAGAGCGTAAGAATGCAATGAATTCATTTATTGCATTTTTTTGTGAGACCGTTGGTACTGGGACAGAATTCTTATACATAATTCCGTCATGGACTATGAGTCCAGTTACAGCCGATGCACCTGCAGAAAACCTACAAGTTGGCATTATATAGACATTGAAAATTTTTTCATCTGACTTTGCGGCTATTTGTACAATTTGATCATCCGATCTGCTGAACCCAGTAGTCTCAATATCGAAAATGACTATCTTCGTATTTTCATTAACTGCAGAGCCTCGAATTTTTGCAGCTGAATCGTTGAGACAACCTATATCTGATTGCGCTTCACAGTTCGACTGATATGTGATACCTTCTTTTCTTTCGGTAATCAATGTCTTTTTCAGGCGACTTTTAAAGAGGACACGATGTCGCCTTTTAAATTCAACGGTTTTTATTTTAGCATATCGCAATTTTCTAAATCTATCTTTTTGGAGCCTATATTGTAATGATTTGTTTTTCAATGGAGAAAGGCTTGACTTTTTATAAACATTATCAATATACACAGTTCCTAAGTTTACTTGGCATATAGCCGATCCTACTCGAAAATCATTAGAACTAGAGCTACTGTAGTGTCTCGCTTTTGGGGTTTTGCTTGCGATAACCATGTTACAATTTTCGTTTAACTGGCTTGATCCACATGGAGCTAATTTGTCGGCGTCATTCGCGAATTGTTGGAATATTGATGTAACTGAAGCTTTTAATTCATGCCCAGTTAATGGTTTACCGTTAGGAAGAATTTTATGTTTAAAATTCACAGGATCAAGATTGTAACCGCACCATGAGCCGCATTTTTCATGGTTACCGAAAGCATGAGGAACTATATTTAGAATGGACTCTTTTGTAGCTTCTACTTTTCCTTTGTTAGTCTGAAGAACACAACGAAACACGTATCGAAAGTATTCTACTGTAGTAGGAGACATTTTTTTCAAAGGATACAGAAATTTCGCCAATTTCTTTGTTGCATGGTTCAGGTCAGTCTATTTTATGACCTGCCTACCCAGCTCTCTGCGTACACTTGCTATTGTGCATGAATCTTCGTCCCTTATAAGAGTTTTTAAGTAGACATTCTCGGCATCAAATTGTTTATTTTTTGTAAATATTTCGACCGCCATGTCGGTTTCCATCGCTTTCGAGCTGCCTTCAAAATTACGACGGCAATCATGATCGGTTTTACTTCCAATTGAACAATATTTGCAGTTCTTATTTCGTGTAGCAAATCCAATGCATAAGCGGCTGTAATGTCCAAAAACGGTTCCGTGCCCTGTCAAGCTATTATATGATCGACCAGATCCTTTCTTTTGCCATCCAGCATCATAGGAAGCAGTGATGCCAACTGGTCCTTCGGAAGAAAGTACTACGTGCGTATTCTTATTTGAAATATTTCCAATACTGTTATGATTTGGTAGACATTTGTATTAATTAGTCATAACACAATCAGTTCCTGTTGAATAAGCAATATGAGAAAATGGAATAGTAACAAATAAAATAACTCTCTCTCTCTCTCTCTCTCTTCTTGCGTTAAGGTTATTTTTTGGAAACAAAATGCCCGATTATTTATATATTTTTTGAGAATTTTTTTGAAAAAATATTTAATTTCTGTTATTTAGCTGAATATTTTCAATTCAATAATATACTTTATTTACCCCAAGGGGTCTTAAAAGGCGTTTTTTAGGGACGTACCCTGTTACAGTTTTACAAGCTTTTATCCCGTCCTGGCCATAGCGACCTCATCTCATTTCCCTTCCCTTCGTCTTTCATCCGGTACCCTTCTGTCTAGCTCCTTCAGCTACCCTCAGTTTCGCACCCTCTGTCTCCCACCTTTCTGTTTTAGCTGAGTAATTAATCACTTTTTTTCGTTATATTATTAGAGTGAGCCCAAAAATCGCCCGTTTCGTGGACATCGAGTTTTGATACGATTTTGGTGGTAAATGATTGTATATCATTAAACATTCATCCCCTAAAAATTTCGAATTGAGCATACCTTTTATTGCTGAGATAAGAAGGGTTGAAGTTGGTATTATTCACGAATTTAATCCTTCATATCTCAGTAATGAAAGGTATGCTCAATTTGAAATTTGTAGAGGATTGATGTTCCATGATGTACAATTATTTACCGCCGAAATCGACTCAAATTTCGATGTCCACGAAACGGGCGATTTTAGGCCTGTTTTTGGGCTCACTCCCAAAAATCGCCCGTTTCGTGGACATCGAGTTTTGATACGATTTTGGTGGTATATGATTGTGTATATCATTAAACATTCATCCCCTAAAAATTTCGAATTGAGCATACATTTTATTGCTGAGATAAGAAGGGTTGAAGTTGGTATTATTCACGAATTTAATCCTTCATATCTCAGTAATGAAAGGTATGCTCAATTTGAAATTTTTAGAGGATTGATGTTCCATGATGTACAATTATTTACCGCCGAAATTGACTCAAATTTCGATGTCCACGAAACGGGCGATTTTAGGCCTGTTTTTGGGCTCACTCTTTGCCCTTTGTATATACATACTTAATCGCTGAGCCCTTAATATCTTCTATATGTCAAATATTCTATATGTATGAGGGATATTTTGTTTTGTGGTGTAATATACGATACTCAATGTTATTTATTTATTTTAGAATATTGCTTTATATAGTTGTTTTATATAATTATACATTTTATTTTTTTAGATGTATTACTAAATGAAGATATATTGACAACAATAAACAATTCTTGTAATGTAGAACATAAAAATAATACATTTTGTAGTAAACTTGATAATTTGACTATATTTGAAAATGCGATTGTTGATGCTGAAATTGGAAGGTCTGAATACTTCGATGATTTGTTGGAACTAGGAAATCCACAAGCAACATTCACGAAAGAAACTGAAAATATCACAAAGAACGTGGATTTTAATAATACTTATAGTGTCATAAATGATATTTCTTCAAATAAAAACAAGACTTCTGTCACTGATACGTTAAATTCTACGTCGGCTTTTGCTCCGCTTGCAGAATCTACGTTCGCAGAAAAATTAGCTACTGAATGCACAACTAATACTGATGATAATGAGTCTAATAACTCTGTTACATCTGAGCATAACATGGATGAGAGTTTCCATTTGTCAGATTGCTCTATGTCAGAAGACACAGACGAAAATGAAGATAATGAAAATATGACTGATATAAATATAAGCGAAACTATGAAAAGTACATTAAATCTGACATCTTCATTATGCACATCTAAAAAAAATATATGCGATGATAGAGATATGTATGTTCAATCCTCTCAGGATTCTAAATTGAAACGGACTATGTGTCTATATTGTAAAAAATTACAAACACAATTTGCAAGACATTTAGAGTCAGTACACAAAACTGAAGAGGATGTAAAGAAGTTTCGATTCTTACCGAAAGGTAAATAATATATATACTAATAATATATCTAAGATTTTAACTAATTAACTAATTTAATCTAATTTTATAATAAATTTGGTATATTTTAGGTAATCCAGAAAGAAAACAAATTATTAGTGTACTTAGACGAAGAGGAAATTTTATGTACAATACAGATCCCAATTTAAATAAAGGAGATTTAATTGTGTGTCGCCGTCCAATGAAAAAGCTGAAAAAACAGGCAATCGATTTCATTCCTTGTGCAAAATGCAGAGGCCACTTTTCTAAGAATAATATTCGGCATCATTTCAAGTCATGTGCACAAAATAGAGAGAATCATCAAAGAAATATAAAAGTACTAGGGCGTACTGTGGCTTGTCGTATACATTACACTGCAAGTACGTCATTAAGAAGATTGGTATTTCCGGTGATGAGAGAAGACAGCATAACTCAGCTTATCAGATATGATGAATTACTTATTGCTTATGGAAATAAAATGTGTTTGAAGTATCGTCTTCAACATCAGCATGATATGATAAGATCACGATTAAGATTACTTGGACGATTTCTTGCCGCTATGAAAGAAACTGATAATACTATAATAGATTTTAAATCAATATATGATCCAAGAAGATATGATCTTTGCGTTAAAGCTGTAAATAATCTTGCACAATTTGACGAAACAATTGGGACATATAAAGTACCTTCTATCGCATCATCCTTGGGAACACTCATAAAACAAGTTGGACAAATTTTAAGGAGTATGTATATTAAGAGACAAGAATCTGATAACCAAGTTGTAGTAGAAAATTTTTTAAAGTTATTTGAAGAAGATTATCCAATCAGCGTAAACAAAGTTGTGCACGAAACTCAAGGACGTCGAATGAGACAGAAAAAGGTAGTTTTACCGTCTATAAATGATATTAAAATATTAAATACTTACGTGAATGATGAACGCACGAAGGCTTTAAAAGCGTTAGAAAAAGATGGATTCTCTATACAAGCATGGCGTGTATTATCCGAAGCAACATTAGTTTCTACTATGATGTTCAACAGAAGACGTGCTGGTGAATTAGAACGTATCTTAATCGAAAATTTAAAAACTTCTACTACAATTTCAAAAGAAGAAGAACCAGAATTATACGAATCTTTATCCAAATATGTTCGAATAACAATACGTGGAAAATTAGCAAGAACAGTTCCTGTTTTACTCCATGAAGAAACAGTAAAATGCATGAAAATGATAGTTAATTATCGGAAACAGGCTGGTGTTCCTGAAGAAAATCCTTATATATTTGGCATAAATACCGTGGACAAAAGAAGACATGCTTATTTGAGAGCATGTGTATTAATGAGAAAATATTCTGCAACTTCTGGAGCGAAAATGCCAAATTCATTACGTGGTACAATATTAAGAAAACATATTGCTACAATGTGCATTAAATTAGATGTATCTGACAACCAAGTTAATGATCTAGCAAATTTCATGGGCCATCATGAAAGGATTCATAAAATGCATTATAGGCAATCTGACATAACACGAGATTTAGCTATAACGCGACTACTGAAATATGCTCAAGGAGAAAATGCAACTGATGAAAGTGACGATGAAGATGAACAGGATAACGAAAATATAATTGATTCTGACGATAAAAATGATACAAGCTCAAGTACTTCTGATATTTCATCAAAATCAGATCAATTCTCTGCTAGACAAATGTCTAGCAAGAAACATGAAATAAATATTGATAAGAAAAGTATGTACAAAAATTTTTATATTTAATATTTACATATGTTACTTTTTACATTACACACATTTAAAATTAAATCAATTCTGTGTTATAAAGATATAAAATATAAATTTTTATGTTATTTCAGTATATCCCAAAAGGAAAACAAGTTGCAGAGGTAGAGAAAATATGATTAACTCAGACAATGAAGATAACATAAACTTAAATTTAAGTACTTCAAATGTACCTAAATCAAAAAAGAGAAAAACTAAAGAGATATCTAACAGTAAAAACAACATAAATAGTAATATGAAAGTAGGAAAGAAAAGTAAAAGTATGTTTAAACAATTCCTATATAATATCTATATATCTTACGTTTTGTAAATTATACAATTATTATATAAGCATATTAGACTAATGTAATAAATTTATTATTATTTCAGCATCGCCTTTTGGTTCTAAAAGAAGAAAAACTCCTAAGATTAGGTGGACCGATGATGAACGCAAGGCAGCCTTATCCTTCTTTAGTGTTAACATAAAAAACAAGAAATTACCATCTCCTCGTCAGATCAACGAAGCAAAACTCAAATATCCAATATTGAAAAGTCGCACAAATGCACAAATATTTGCTTGGGTACATAATCAATGGTATTCAAAAGGAAAAAAGTAACGTAATATTCTAATATCTTCGTTGTCTTTTTAAATATTTAAAACAGGCATCAATGTTCTACAGCAATCTGAAACAAAAACAAAAGATTTAAGGATAAAATTAAGTAAAAAATTTAATAATAGCATAGGATGTAATCCAATAGAACTCTAAAACAATAAGAAGAAAACAGTGAGATATTTACATTTAAGATGGCTTGATTAATATTTCACAAAGGTTCCATTTATTTAAAAGTACTGTGGTATTATTAATTTTCAAGATTGTTTTATAATATTGTGTAAGACTTTATTTTCTTAAATACTCAAAGCTTATTGAAAGATTTGAAAGTTTATTATTTATCAAAGAATTTAATAGAATTTTGTTAAAATAGTTTATCTGATATAGATTTTAAGTTGAAAAATAAAAGTTGTGAAATATGCGTGCCATAGATACTTGCAATACAAAATGTAAATAATTATATATTTTTTTAAATAGCGATACGTATAAAGCCAATCTTACCTGACTGCTGTAATAAAGACGTTTATGTTCTATGGCAATCTGAAATAAAAGCAGTACATTTATGAATAAGATAAGGTAAAGGTTATTTTATTTTATTCTTGAATCTAGATAATGATATATATAAAACCAAACTTAACTGACAAAAGCAATAGATTTAAAAATAAGCTAAGGTAATCTTTACCTTATTTTATTCCTAAATCTAGATAGCGATAAAACCGAATTTACGCGACTGCTATAATACAGGTGTCTATGTTCTATGGCAATCTGAAACAAAAGCAATAGATTTAATATGTTGAGGTAATTTTTACCTTATCTTATTCCTAAATATAGATAGGTATACGTATAAAACGAATTTACCTGACTGTTATAATAAAGGCGTCTATGTTATATGGCAATCTGAAGCAAAAGCAGTACATTTAAGAATAAGCTAAGGTAACCTTTATCATATCTTATTGATAAATCTAGATAGGGATATGTATAAAACCGGACTCATTCGACTGCTATAATAAAGGCGTTTATGTTCTATGGCAATCTGAGACAAATACAATGGATTTAATATGATAAGGTAATTATTACCTTATCATATTAAATCTATTGCTTTTGTTTCTTCTTATTTCTAAATATAGATAGGTAATATAGATACATATATAAAACCGAACTTACCTGACTGCTATAACAAAGGCGTCTATATTCTACAGCGATCTGAAACAAAGCAATAGATTTAAGAATAAGATAAAATAATCGTTACCTTAGCTTAATCCCAGACGGCACACATGTCCCAAAGCGGGACATAACACGTCTTATGTCCCGATTTTGGACATTGTGCTGTCTGGGTTCTTAAATCTAGTAACCTGCGATACAACATAAACAAATTATTTTTGTTAAAACATAGTGATACGTAAAAGTCGAACTTACCTGACTGTTATAATAAAGGCGTCTATATTCTACGGCGATCTGAAACAAAAGCAATAGATTTAAAAATACACTGAGCAAAATGTTCTGGATTTTAGTAAATATTGGTTTGCATTCAATTGTGACTCCATTTACTAAAATGAAGAAACTTCTTCCTTTTAATTAATATATGTATATTCATTGAGAAAAAAATATACTAGTAAAAAGGAAAATTTTCTTCATTTTAATAAATGGAGTCACAGTTGTATGCAAACTAATATTTACTAAAGTCCAGAACATTTTTTCTCAGTGTAAGATAAAATAATCTTTACCTTAGCATATTCTTAAATCTAAAAATCTATGATACAAAATGAAAAAATTATTTTTGATAAATATAGTGATACGTAATAACCGAACTTACCTGACTGCTATAATAATTGCGTTTATGTTCTATGGCAATCTGAAACAAAAACAATAAATTTAAGGACAAAAATAAAGAATTTAATAATAGCATAGGATCTAATTGTGTAATCCGATAGAAACCTGAAACAATAAGAAGAAAACAGTGAGATATTTACATTTAAGATGGCTTGATTAATATTTCACAAAAGTTCCATTTATTTAAAAGTGTATTATTAATTTTCAAGATTGTTTTATAATATTGTGTAAAACTTTATTTTTTTAAATACTCAAAGCTTATTAAAAGTTTATTATTTATCGAAGAATTTAATTGAATTTTGTTAAAATAGTTTATCTGATATAGATTTTAAGTTGAAAGATATAAGTTGTAAAATATGCGTGCCATAGATACTTGCAATACAAAATGTAAATAATTATATTTTTTTTAAATAGTGATACGTATAAAGCCAATGTTACCTGACTACTGTAAAAGGCGTTTATGTTCTATGGCAATCTGAAATAAAAGGAGTACATTTATGAATAAGATAAGGTAAAGGTTATTTTATCTTATTCTTAAATCTAGATAACAATATGTATAAAACCGAACTTACTCGACAAAAGCAATAGATTTAAGAATAAGCTAAGGTAAACTTTACCTTATTTTATTCTTAAATCTAGATAGCGATATGTATAAAACCGAACTTACTCGACTGCTATAATAAAGGCGTCTATGTTTTACGGCGATCTGAAACAAAAACAATAGATTTAATATGTTAAGGTAATTTTTACCTTATCTTACTCATAAATATAGATAGATATACGTATAAAACAAACTTACCTGACTGCTATAATGAAAGCGTTCTATGTTCTACGGCGATCTGAAACAAAAGCAATAGATTTAAAAATAAGCTAAGGTAATCTTTACCTTATTTTATTCTTAAATCTAGATAGCGATAAAACCGAATTTACGCGACTGCTATAATACAGGTGTCTATGTTCTATGGCAATCTGAAACAAAAGCAATAGATTTAATATGTTGAGGTAATTTTTACCTTATCTTACTCTTAAATATAAATAGGTATACGTATAAAACGAACTTACCGGACTGCTATAATAAAGGCATCTATGTTCTACGGCGATCTGAAACAAAAGCAATAGATTTAAGAATAAGATAAAATATAATCTTTACTTTAGCTTATTCTCAAACAGCACACATGTCCAAAAGCGGGACATAAGGCGTCTTATGTCCCGATTTTGGACATTGTGCTGTCTAGGTTCTTAAATCTAAAAAACTACGATACAAAATAAACAAAGTATTTTTGTTAAAACATTGTGATACGTATAAACCGAACTTACCTGACTGTTATAATAAAGGCGTCTATATTCTATGGCGATCTGAAACAAAAACAATAGATTTAAGGTAAAAAGGTAAAGAATTTAATAATAGCATAGGGCAATAATCCGATAGAAACCTAAAACAATAAGAAGAAAATAGTAAGATATTTATATTTAAGATGGCTTGATTAATATTTCACAAAAGTTCCATTTATTTGAAAATACTGTGGTATTATTAATTTTTAAGATTTTTATTAATTTTATGATATTGTGTAAAACTTAATTTTTTTTAAATACTCAAAGCTTATTGAAAGTTTATTATTTATCGAAGAATTTAACTGAATTCTGTTAAAATAGTTTATTTGATATAGATTTAAGTTGAAAGATATACGTTGTGAAATATGCATGTCTTAGATATTTATGATACAAAATGCAAATAATTATATATATTTTTAAATAGCGAAACGTATAAAGCCAATCTTAACTGACTGATATAATAAAAGCGTCTATGTAGATTGACACTAACGCGATCTGAAAATAAGCGCTAGATTTAAGAACGAGATTAGTTGAAGTATATTAACTTAAGGCTCTTAATTACAGATTCTCGCCGTGGCCATACTGAAATCGTGACATCACAAGCGAAAAATTAGACGTTGAGAATTCTTGCGTGCCATTTCCAAATAAAAATATAATTGCATAACTTCAGATTACTTCAGCACGCTTTGAAAATACTCCAAGATCAATCCCTTTCCTTTGACAATTAATAAATAGCCGTAAAACGAATGTGATACAAAGCCTAGTCACTCGCCTGCGCATGAGCTTGCTTGACTAGGTTTCATATCACATTCGTTTTACGGTTATTTATTAACTGTCAAAGGAAAGGGATTGATCTCGGAGTATTTTCAAAGTGTGCTAAAGTGATCTGTAATGTTATTTTATGCTAATATCTTTATTTGGAAATGGTACGTAAGAATTCTCAACGTGTCATTTCTCTCTGACATCACAATTTTACATGACCGCTGCGAGAGCTCAGGAGCCTTAACAAGACAATAATATCCGCGTAGAATGTAATTCAATGAAAGTGTAAGACTTTAAAAGAAATATAGTAAGATATTACTCATTTAAGATGGCTTGATTAATATTTAAAAAAGTTATATCTAAAAAGCATTATACTAAAGAGCATTGTTAATTTGTCAGATTCTTTTGTAATTTAAAACTTAGTTTTTTATAAAAAATAAAGGTCCATTATTGTTCTTCAAAAAATCTGTTTTGCATTTTATTAAAATGTTTTACTTTATTGAATATAAGTTGAAATATGCGCACCATAGAAATCTGCAACACAAAATAGAATATATTACATTTTTTGTTAAAACAGCGATACGTATAAAACCAAACTTACCTGAATGCTATAACAAAGGTGTCTATGTAGACTCATTCTGTGGCGATCTAAAACAAAAACGAAAGATTTGAGAACAAAACTAAAAAGTAAAGGATGTATTAAGCAATTAAGACAATAATATCCGCGTAAGTTATCCAGTAATGATCTGAAGCAGAAGAAATGGAAAAGCATGATATCATCATTACCATTTAAGATTCCTTTCCTAGAATATCTTATAGAAACTTTATATTTCAAGTTTTCAATCTATTTTTTGCATAAGAAATTCAACCTTCCCTATTATACCATAATTTCAGCAAGAAATAGTATGTATGTGGTTTATAGCGACATAAAGGTTGTTTTGACGACTAATTCAAACAGTATAATGGACGCTTTGACGACTAGTTGTCAAAACAACCTTTATATCGCCAATATCTATATATGATTAAGAACACAAAATCATAGTTTTGACAATATTTGTCACGGTCAAAGTCATTAAAGCTGATTTCCTTATATTAAATAAGTTTTTTAAATAATATTAAAAATTACGGATGGGTTTCAATAAGACTCCACTTCTTTTGTGGTAAGAAATTCAATCACCGTCCTTGTTTGTTACACGTATCTAAAACACACCAGTTTGAACTATTCGTGTGACACACTAACGTAACTGATTACAACACCACTCAATATAATATAATAACTATAGACTTCAAGTAACAACTCAGTGAAACGCAAAATTTTATATAACACCGGATTCGAAAGAAAAGAAATTAGGAGGCATTACTTTCGTACCGACCCACGTACATATGTAGATTTTGGCGGTATAAAGGTTGTTTTGACATCTAATCGTAAAAGCGTCTATTATACTGTGTTAATTATACGTCAAAATAACCTTTTTGTCGCTATAAACTATACATATACATACTATTTTTTTCGTTATTCCTCAGTTTTGAATATAATTTATATAAAATCTTATATACACTGTAAAATACCTTGTAGAAATTTTATATTTTAAATTATCAATCTTATATTATATATCAAATTTTTGATCTATTTTTTGCATAAGAAATTAACCCTTTCCTGTTATACTATAATTTCAGCAAGAAATAGTATGTATATGGTTTATAGCGACATAAAGGTTGTTTTGACGACTAATTCAAACAGTATAACGGATGCTTTGACGACTAGTTGTCAAAACAATCTTTATACCGTCAAAATCTATGTATATTATACACGACGTGTCGTCAAAACAACCATTATAATGCTGCAAAGTGTACATCTTATATACACTGTAGTCAAAACTGCCAAACTACGGAAGAAGTAGCCGAAACTGCCGTTCTGTACATTTTTTCATTTTACTTGAAAACTAAGAAGAATTAAAAAAAAAGCTTTCAGCACGTTATTCCTATGGTAATTGTACATATGTTAATACAAAATTGAAAAATGGTCGTCAAAACTGCCGTTGGACATATATATATATATATATATATATATATATATATATATATATATACGAAGTCAAAAATTTTAACTAAAGCATAAAATACGCACAGTTTTGTAGGAATATATTTATTGAACAAGAAATGCATATTAACAATTATAATAATTACAATTTCAATAATTAAATTTCAACATGAAAAGGAAAAAAGGAAAATATTTATATACATGTATTGAAAAATAAAAATGTGCGTGTGCGTGTGCGTGCTTGTGTGTGTGTGTGTGTGTGTGTGATTCGAACATTTTCAATCATTTATATCATTATTTATATCATTTGTAATCGTATGAAAATTTTTGGACAATAATGCACTTGATAATATTAAAAAATCTTGTATAGGAAGGCCGTCGTCTAGTCGATCCCAGATATTTACTAGGGCATGATTTTTTATTGTCCAACTGTATCGTAACCTTGTTAAAGGCTTTCCTGCCTTTAAAGTCGACAAATCTCGACGAAGTGTCGCCTGCAATTCTCCAATTTTTTCTGTAAATAAAGAACAAGTAGCAGTGAATATTTTATATTATCATTAAACGCATACACAATTATTGAATTAAAAAATAAACACAAAACTTACTTATAAATATCCACGGATCGCGATTATTAGCAAATTTATGATTTAACGTCCTGTGATATCTTTCGATTAAATTGTTCGTCCGTTTTAATTTTCTATAAACTGAAAATCGAGTTGGTGTTACTCGGTTTAGCCAAAAACGTTCAAAATATCGAAAAAAGTATTTTAGCCGACGTCCTATGTACTCCGATGTGTCTGCTACAATTTGGTGAAATGACATTATAATTTTTTCTTCGGGTAATAATGCCAAACCCATCAATTGTTTCAGAATTTCTTCGAATTCTTTTAATTTTATAGCCTTTTTTCCTACAAACTTTCTCATATTTTTGTATAATGCCTGTAAAATATTAAAAAAACCATAAATTGGTATAATAAAACAATAAAAAATTTTGAATTTAAGTTATTATACGTGTAATATTTTTAACACATAATTTTGTGTGTGTGTGTGTGTGTGTGTGTGTGTGTGTGTGTGTGTGTGTGTGTGTGTGTGTGCGTGTGTGTGAGAGAGAGCAAATCGATACCTGTGTGTAATGAAAATAACAGCCTTTGACATCTGTGGAAGGTAGAACCGTCAGAAAGGCTTTCTGCAAAGCAGGTTCAAAGTCAGTGGTTATTGTTCGTGGACGCAGTGTTGGTGCTAACTTATAAAATATATATTTCAGTATTGTTATATAATCTATATATTTTCTTCGTTCCATAATAACCCATGCAAAAGGTATTCCCTAGAATAGAATATATATGTATACATATAATTTATGTAATATAGTGATAATTATTACAGTTTTTCTTATATTATTTTTAAATGATCACTTACGTGATTAAATTTGCGAACCATTAATGTGAAGAGCTGGCGATTTTTATTTATTGTACTACCTTTATTTTTATTTTCCAATAAAATGGTAGCACTTTTATATGTAGCGTCAGCAAATATCTCTTCTGTTGTTCCTGTATTACATAAAATTCGAATAAAATTTCGATCGTATAATAATAAATGTGATTTGCTGCCATCTTCAGATTTTATAATTTTAGGAGTTAAAAAGAATTTTTTATTGTATTTCATTAAATGTTTCCATTTTTCACTTTTTAACGTTTTCGCGAAATCTTGTAATGATGTAGGACACACAGGTCTTAAAAATCTTTTCCATCGTACCATCGATCTCTTCACGCTTTGGAAAGGTACTAGAGGAGATACAATTTCATATCTAAGAGAATATGACTACATTAAAAAAGAGTATTTAGTAAAAACTATAGAATAAATAAACGGCGGACAACCTCAGTGTGTATGTTGGATATACGTTTATACACTTACTCCTTGCTTACTTCATCATATGTATCTTTTATATCTTGAAAATTATTTTGAACCTTTTGCTTTAAGCTTTCTTTAAATAATCGTATATCTTCTGCATGGTTATCAGGTGGATGATCATGTCTTTTCGTTTGTCGAAATCTATCATATTTTAGTTTTCCTCGTCCAGAACATCCTTTCCTTTTTTCTTTACACGATAAATATCTATATTTAACGAATTATCTGTATTAAACAACTAATTAGATATTTTGCAAGTTTAACAATAATATTAATCCTTGATGTTATCATTTCTATATCTATAATGATCAAGTAATATATATTAAGATTAAGCAGAATGTTATATTATACATACATGGTGATTGCTCGTTTTCCGTGATAAACTTTATCACAAACATATGAATATCCACCGTATTCATGTCTATTCAGAGTGAAACGTTGCTTTCTCAGATTCATGTTAAATTATTTATGAAAAAAAACGAACGTTTCTCAAGACCACCCACAAACGACTGAATATTAAGGGATAATATATTGTTTTTCAGTTATTGAAAGCGTTGTCATGAGGACTTAATAGTCCTCATGACAACGCTTTCAATAACTGATAAACAATATAGCATCCCGTCTTGTTTTCTAATTAACTAACTTCATATCGACGCTTCAGTCGTTTGTGGGTGGTCTTGAGAAACGTTCGTTTTTTTTCATAAATAATTTAACATGAATCTGAGAAAGCAACGTTTCACTCTGAATAGACATGAATACGGTGGATATTCATATGTTTGTGATAAAGTTTATCACGGAAAACGAGCAATCACCATGTATGTATAATATAACATTCTGCTTAATCTTAATATATATTACTTGATCATTATAGATATAGAAATGATAACATCAAGGATTAATATTATTGTTAAACTTGCAAAATATCTAATTAGTTGTTTAATACAGATAATTCGTTAAATATAGATATTTATCGTGTAAAGAAAAAAGGAAAGGATGTTCTGGACGAGGAAAACTAAAATATGATAGATTTCGACAAACGAAAAGACATGATCATCCACCTGATAACCATGCAGAAGATATACGATTATTTAAAGAAAGCTTAAAGCAAAAGGTTCAAAATAATTTTCAAGATATAAAAGATACATATGATGAAGTAAGCAAGGAGTAAGTGTATAAACGTATATCCAACATACACACTGAGGTTGTCCGCCGTTTATTTATTCTATAGTTTTTACTAAATACTCTTTTTTAATGTAGTCATATTCTCTTAGATATGAAATTGTATCTCCTCTAGTACCTTTCCAAAGCGTGAAGAGATCGATGGTACGATGGAAAAGATTTTTAAGACCTGTGTGTCCTACATCATTACAAGATTTCGCGAAAACGTTAAAAAGTGAAAAATGGAAACATTTAATGAAATACAATAAAAAATTCTTTTTAACTCCTAAAATTATAAAATCTGAAGATGGCAGCAAATCACATTTATTATTATACGATCGAAATTTTATTCGAATTTTATGTAATACAGGAACAACAGAAGAGATATTTGCTGACGCTACATATAAAAGTGCTACCATTTTATTGGAAAATAAAAATAAAGGTAGTACAATAAATAAAAATCGCCAGCTCTTCACATTAATGGTTCGCAAATTTAATCACGTAAGTGATCATTTAAAAATAATATAAGAAAAACTGTAATAATTATCACTATATTACATAAATTATATGTATACATATATATTCTATTCTAGGGAATACCTTTTGCATGGGTTATTATGGAACGAAGAAAATATATAGATTATATAACAATACTGAAATATATATTTTATAAGTTAGCACCAACACTGCGTCCACGAACAATAACCACTGACTTTGAACCTGCTTTGCAGAAAGCCTTTCTGACGGTTCTACCTTCCACAGATGTCAAAGGCTGTTATTTTCATTACACACAGGTATCGATTTGCTCTCTCTCACACACACACACACACACACACACACACACACACACACACACACACACACACACACACACACACACACACACACACACAAAATTATGTGTTAAAAATATTACACGTATAATAACTTAAATTCAAAATTTTTTATTGTTTTATATATATATATGAATGGTACTTTATTCGCCCGTAGGCCTTAAAGGGCGTTTTTTAAGGAACGTTTCCCAAACCTTTACAAAAACCTTTACAAAACATAAATCAACATAAATCGAAACATAACTCAAAAATCCAGCTAACTCTGTAATCCTCGGACCCTGGCCATTTGCGACCTTACATACTAAACATAAATCAAGAACATAAATCAATTCGGCTCCGTAGCCACTCAGATCCTGGCTATTTCATCTTCACTCTTTCTCCTCCTGCTCTTTAACCTCTCGCTCTGTCGCTTCCTTCCTCTTTCCGTAACATTCAGTACCTTGAGCCTCCTAAAACATAGAGCAATATTAACCTTATCCTATTTCTGCTTTCAATCTCACCGTCCTCCACACGCCTCCTCATTGTCACCTCTCCGCCTCTCACACTCTTCTCCATCCACC
>JASTWP010003034.1:0-15000 GCA_030770255.1 Temnothorax ravouxi
AATATTTGAGATATTGGTCTATTTTTAATTGTATTACATTCTTCAGTCTTTTCTACCCTTATTTCATATATAATTTTTTAAGATTTAGTTGATTAGATCCAGCTTTATAAGGGTCCTATATTCGTACAGATTCCCCGAAATTTCAAACGTCTGTATTTCAAGAACTAATTAACTAAATCTTAAAGAATTCTATATGAAATAGGGGTAGAAAAGACTAAATAGTATAATAGAATTAGAAAAATTGTCAATATTATAAAACTTTAACTCTTAAAAACTATACCTTAAATCTCAACCACTTGAGACTTTTTAGAAAAGTTGATGTTTTTGGACAATTTAGTATTAATTATTGGCAACTTTTTTTAATTCTGTGATATTCTTTACTCTTTTCTACCCCTTATTTTATACATAATTCTTTAATATTTGGTTGATTAAACCAAACATAATAAGGTTTCTATGTATGTACGGATTTTCTGAAATTTCAAACATTTGTAACTCAAGAACTGATTAACCAAATTTTAAAGAATTATATATGAAATAGGGGTAAAAAAGATTTAAAGAAAATGTGCCAGTATAAACTTGCACATTGCTTCCTCATAGTTTTTAAGTGTGGCAAGTAGAAACTTGCACATTGCTTTCTCATAGTATTTAAGTTTGCAAATTATTAATTTGAACATTATTTCCTCACAATATTTAAATATGCAAATTATAAATTTGCACGTTGCTTAAGCAACATTTTATTTCGCTCATAAAGCTTCCTCTATGAGAAACCCAAATTGATAAATATCTACTAATAATTATGCATAAAAAAACAGGCAATGGTGGAAATACAGGTCAAATAAAAATCAATTTTATTTTTTAAATGAAAACTTTATTTTTTAACGTTTTATGCGAAAATAGAAGTAAGAAGAAATATTTTTTTAGAACATTTTTTAAATTAAATACAGTCGAGATAATCGGTGGATATTAATATACAAAACTGAGAAAGATGATATATTTATAAATTGTTATTTTTTTATTTATCGACACATTGTGAAATTTTAAATATTATAAACTTTAAACAAACGGAACATGAACAACGATATTCCTTCTCGAAATTTTTTTATGGCGCAAAATTAACAATATAAAAAAAAACGGAGGGATTAGCGTTATACTGCAGATGTACTAAATTTAAATATTTTTATAATATTGTATACCTTTCTCTTTATTGTTCCTTCTCTTCTCTTCTCTTTCTTTCTTTCTTCTCTATCTTTACCTTTCTCTCCTTCTATCTCTATTTTTCTGTCATTTTCTCACTTTCTATTCAACAAAATTTTTCTCTTCTTTTTCTCTTCTCTATTTTCTGTAATTTTCGTACCTTAAGCACGAAATATAAAACACATTAATTTTTGAACGTATACACTACCGCTCATTAATTTCAATATACCCCTATATTTGTTAATTTCTCTGTAAAGGTTGAACATCATACATGTGTTTTGTACAGAAATGAATACATTTGCTGTTATAAACACTTTCAACACTTGCATGCATTGCATTTTTATATATTATTCATATAAAAATGCGATGCACGCAAGTGAAATATTTATAACAGCAAATGCATTCATTTCTGTGCAAAACACGTATCATGATGTTCATCCTTTACAATCAACGAATCTGTTGTATATTAAAATTAATGAGCGGTAGTGTATATAAAGAAATTAACTAATATACAAATTTAAATATATTTGCAATATAATAAATATTTTTATAATATATTATACCTTTCTCTATATTGTTCCTTCTCTTCTCCTTCTTTCTTCTTTTTCTATTCCTATATTTGTCTTTCGTCTTAAAATACTTTTTACTTTTTATAAACAACTTAAGGTATCGATACGATAAATAATATAAAAGCTAAATTTGGATGGAACGGTAATAATTTACATATCCTACCTCATAATAGCGTAATAAATAAAAACGATTCATAGAAATAAATGTGATAGTATTTATGAAATAAAATTAAGTATGAAATATACACATTTAGAAATATTACTTTAATGATTATACTATCTTACGCGTCATTAACAGGCAAAGCAAATAGATAATATAATCGTATAAGCGTCATATTTTTTTTACACAGGAATACTAACGCAAAATTATTCGGACATTGTCACTATTAAAATTAAAAAATCAGATGAAGGGTTAAGTAATGTACATATTTTTAATTCACATATCTCTCATTTACTACCGATCATCATTTCATAATAATACATTTGCAACGAAATAAATACGTCAGTACCCAAAACGTATATCTGTAATCTAAACACAAGTTTTTATATTCTGGAAACGATACAAGTGTCTTAAAATACTTTTTACTTGTTTCTAAGCAGCATAAAATATCGATACTATCCGAATAGTATAAAAGCTGCATATGGATGGAACGATAACAATTTAGACACCCTACCTCTATAATTATGTTAAAATCATCAGATATACTGTAATGTAATCGTCATATTTTTTTTACACAAAAATACTAACGCAAATTATTCGGACATTGTCACTAAAAAATTAGATGAAGATAGTTTGTAATCATACAAAGATACCGTTTAGGTAATGTACACATTTTTTTAATTCACATATCTCTCATTTCATACCGATCATCATTTCATAATGATGCATTTGCAACGAAATAAATACGTCAGCAAAATTCGAAACTATCGACTGGAAAAAGCATTCCTCTTGGTCTATTCGTTGTGACGCATAAAATCGCATAAAATAATTTCACTACTCAGCAGTGGATTCACTACAATTGATGCCATTTTAAGACAGAGCTCAATTCAAAGAATCCTCGTTGTTACTAAATGTGCATACAAGGCCTGTGAATAGCGTTAATTTCCCTGCAATGCGCATATCTTTCTTTTTCGTGCCGGCTGTACCCTGATTAGGCATCATCTTGTCCGCAATATGCTTATAGACTTTATTTTCCATTCAGCATTAACTTAAATCCGTACAAATTTACCTTTTTTAAAAAAAAGGTAAAAAAAGGCGCCAAGTACACGCATAGTAGTGTATATGTTGTTACCATACCTCGAAAAAATATAAGTAACAAGTGATAGACATAATCTTTATATCTCGAAAAATCTCAAAAAAATCTAAGCAGTAGTATCTTTATTTCCGAAAAATTATAACCCAAGTGATACACATCACAAAATTATGTTATCTTATCAAAAAGAAAAGTCGCGCTTTAAATGATCTATTACAATTACAAAAAAGAAATGATATTTCTTTAAATTACAGCGCCAATTACAAAGAGAACATATATATTGCCTCAAAAAATAATTGTTGCACTACTTTGAAAAATCTTTACATTGTGTCAATTAGAAAAGAATGTATGATAACAATTTTATAAGATTAAAAAATTTTATTTAAATTTTACAAGGGAATACAAGATATTTAAATACAAAGTTTACATGTGTATTTTTTAGTGGTCACAAAGAATTACAGAGGTAACAGTACAAAATAAAAATATTTTATTAAAATATTTAATCCAACAAGGGAATACAATTTGTATTTAAATACAAAGTTTATATATGTATTTTTCAATAAAATAGAAAATTTAATCACAAAGAATTACAGAGGTAACAGTACAAAATAAAAATATTTTATTAAAATACATAAATTTTTCTTGTAAAAATACTTGGCGCTGCTAGACCTCGAAATTTTTAATAAATAAATAAACTTATCCTATACTTAATTATAAGCCGCATTATTCGCCGTTGTCACGCACACCCATATCACTCGCTCGCACATACACACCACGTTGATAATAATCATTTTGTTACTCTCGTCGCATTCTTCTCTGAATTATTTTCATTTATTGTTGTCTTTATTTATTAAAAATTTCGAGGTCTAGCAGCGCCAAGTATTTTTACAAAAAAAATTTATGTATTTTAATAAAATGTTTTTATTTTGTACTGTTACCTCTGTAATTCTTTGTGACCACTAAAAAATACACATGTAAACTTTGTATTTAAATATCTTGTATTCCCTTGTAAAATTTAAATAAAATTTTTTAATCTTATAAAATTGTTATTATACATTCTTTTCTAATTGACACAATGTAAAGATTTTTCAAAGTAGTGCAACAATTATTTTTTGAGGCAATATATATGTTCTCTTTGTAATTGGCGCTGTAATTTAAAGAGATATCATTTCTTTTTTGTAATTGTAATAGATCATTTGAAGCGCGACTTTTCTTTTTGATAAGATAACATAATTTTGTGATGTGTATCACTTGGGTTATAATTTTTCGGAAATAAAGATACTACTGCTTAGATTTTTTTGAGATTTTTCGAGATATAAAGATTATGTCTACCACTTGTTACTTATATTTTTTCGAGGTATGGTAACAACATATACACTACTATGCGTGTACTTGGCGCCTTTTTTTACCTTTTTTTTAAAAAGGTATTTTTGCGCGAATATAACGCCCTTTTGTAGTGTGTTACGCATCTTAATCTTATAAACAATATATCTTATAATCTTATAAACAGTATATACAAAGTATGAAGCTGAAAGTGTTACGGACTATTATTTCTAAAGAAAACAACAATTTAATATTTTGCTTAGTTTTTTAAAAATAATAATCTGTAACCCTTTTAGTTGTACACCTTGTATATATTTTTCAATTTCAACATAAAACGTAATCGCAATATAGAATGATTAATGTTAATAAGTCGTTAACTGTAAAATTTTTTATTTATTTTTATTCGCGTGTCTTACTGAATGTTGTTCGCAATTTTATATGTACCGATATCTACAAGTATCGATGTTTTTCATAATTACAGATGGACACCTGTAACACGTGTCTGAAACTTACCTGATTTGTTTATTCTTTTATTTCCTTCAACTAATCGCAAATTAATTCTATTTAATAAAAGCAATTCTGTCAAATTTCTCATACATAACGCATCGTTTATAATTTTCTATTAATTATAAATATTAAATAGTACGATATATATATATATATATATATATATATATATATATATATATATATATACATATATATATATATATGTATATATTCGTACTCACATCCTTGAAAATTATTTCGGGAATTCGAGCGAATGCCACAACTAGATAAAATTATCTTTCATATTTTGACAGTTGAGTAGGAACATATTTGAGTTGGCAAAAAATGATTCGCTGAAACCGCACGTGTGTGTAAATAATTCAGTAGAAAATATACAATCTTTATTTCAAAATACATTTGCACACTACGTACCAAAAATATATAATATGATAACGTAGTTTTTGCTATTCAATTGATTGAATTTTAGAAAAGAAAAAAATTTAAAAGTATATAACTATGTCAGTCAATAAAGAGACATAGACTACGTTTACATAGCACTGTTGATCGGGTTTTATAACATCGGTAGTTCTTAGGCCAGTCAATCACAACTATTCCATTTTTTTGAAGAATGATTACGATTGGTCTTCCTGACAACTACCGATGTTATAAAACCCGATTAACGGTGTCATGTAAACGTAGTGCAAATTGAATCATATATATTTAATTGCCTGCTCATTAAATATAAAGTGCAAACACATAGAAATTGTATATTTTTCTATATATAATAAATAATAACATAATTAATGATATACAAAAGCTTTTGTCGCGCATATCGATTTTCAATAATGGATAGATATTGTAACAACTACGTTTTACGTTCATTCGAAAACAAATTATGTGTACACATAATAAAAATTGTATGAATTAAAATTATGTGTATACACATAATAAAAGTGCGGAATTATTTTTATGTCAGACATAATTTTTATTCATCCAATTTTTATTTTGTCAAGACATAATTTTAATTCATCCAATTTTTATTATGTCTATAATTTTAATTTGTCCAGTTTTTATTATGTCTAGACATAATTTTAGTTTTGCCGCTAGGGAATTTTAAGTCGATTCTTATGAATCAAGCTTGAATTCGATGTCTAGGTATCCCAGGTTGCCGATAACGGGTTACAAATAGTGCGCTCCATAGTTTTCGGTGTCCAGGTGTAATAATACGTTGAATTCGATGTCTAGGTGTCCCACGTTGCCGATGACGAGATCCACATAGTGCGCTTCGTAGTTTTCGGTGTCTACGTGTATTAATACCTCAAATTCAATATCTACGTGTCCTACATTTGGATTTAAAGTTATTAATACACCTAGTCACCAAAAACTACGAAGCGCATTATGTGGACCTCGTCATCGGCAACCTGGAACACGTAAACATCGAATTCGAGATATTATTACACCTAGACACCAAAAACTACGGAGCGCGTTATCTGGACCTCGTCATCAGCAACCTGGGACACCTAGACATCAATTTCAAGGTATTAATACATGTAGACACCGAAAACTACGGAGCGCACTATGTGGATTCCGTCATCGGCAACCTGGGACACGTGGACATCGAATTCAAGGTATTAATACACGTAGACACCGAAAACTACGGAACTCACTATCTAGACATCGTCATCGGCAACCTGGGACACCTAGACATCGCATTCAACGTATTATTACACCTGGACACCGAAAACTACGGAGCTCACTATCTAGACATCGTCATCGGCAACCTGGGACACCTAGACATCGAATTCAACGTACGATTACACCTGGACACCGAAAACTATGAAGCGCACTATCTGGATCCCGTCATCGGCAACCTGGGACACGCGGACATCGAATTCAAGGTATTAATACACGTAGACACCGAAAACTACGGAGCGCACTATGTGGACCTCGTCATCGGCAACCTGGAACACGTAGACATCGAATTCAACGTATTATTACACCTGGACACCGAAAACTACGAAGCGCACTATGTGAACCTCGTCATCGGCAATTTGGGACACCTAGAAATCGAATTCAAGGTATTAATACACGTAGACACCGAAAACTACGGAGCTCACTATCTAGACATCGTCATCGGCAACCTGGGACACCTAGACATCGCATTCAACGTATTATTACACCTGGACACCGAAAACTACGGAGTTCACTATCTAGACATCGTCATCGGCAACCTGGGACACCTAGACATCGCATTCAACGTACGACTACACCTGGACACCGAAAACTATGAAGCGCACTATCTGGATCCCGTCATCGGCAACCTGGGACACGTGGACATCGAATTCAAGGTATTAATACACGTAGACACCGAAAACTACGGAGCGCACTATGTGGACCTCGTCATCGGCAACCTGGAACACGTAGACATCGAATTCAACGTACGATTACACTTGGACACCGAAAACTATGAAGCGCACTATCTGGATCCCGTCATCCGCAACCTGGGACACGTGGACATCGAATTCAAGGTATTAATACACGTAGACACCGAAAACTACGGAGCGCACTATGTGGACCTCGTCATCGGCAACCTGGAACACGTAGACATCGAATTCAACGTATTATTACACCTGGACACCGAAGACTATGAAGCGCACTATCTGGATCCCGTCATCGGCAACCTGGGACACGTGGACGTCGAATTCAAGGTATTAATACACGTAGACACCGATAACTATGAAGTGCACTATCTGTACCTCGTCATCGGCAACCTGGGATACCTAAACATCGAATTCAAGCTTGATTTATAAGAATCAATATATATTATATATTTATACTTAATTTAGCTAAATAGAAATCTTCCTTCTGACCGATAAGTCTATCGACCTTTAATAATTTACCTACTAGATCGTTCGAAATACGCGCGCGATATCGAAACTGGCGATACCTGCGCCGCCAGTGTCGAAAAAGTGAAAGCGACATTTTCTCTGATCACGTGATATATATATATATATATATATATATATATATATGTTATAATCGGCGTTAGGAAGTAGTATCTTAATAAAAAATTTTCACATTTGGACTTTGCGTCGCAATATCTCCGCTCGTAGGGCACGTAGCGGAAAATTATATAGGAGATACCCCCCTTATTTTTACCCCAACTATCGATCAAGCCTACTTAGAACTTGATCCGTTCACTCGTTATCGAGATTTCAACATCTCGGGTACTCGCAACTCGTCGCGTCGCGTAAAAGAGTCACGGTGCGGTCTCGCTCCGCGTATACTTGGTGCGAGACACTACCGTGTCTCTTGAAAATAAAAAAGTCGTCGTACCATCTGAAATCGTTATATATAATTGTCTTGGTATTATAATCAATTTTATAATAAGTGTTTCCTCTCCGATAGCATAAGCAAAATTAATTTTAGGAAATCTAACTTATTTTATCTTTTTCTGACAGTAGAATAAAAAACGAAACTAAAAATCAAGTTTTTTTCCAATAATATACAATTTGAATTAATTATAATTAATGTTTATAAGAACAATTTTATATTACTATTAAAAGGAATGTTTATAGCACTGATTACACTTACATTTCCTGGTTAGCACTTATTATGGCATGTTGTATTTCCCAATTTTATTTCCAAAACATAGAAAATACTTTCCAGCCTGTGACACCACGTATACACCAACAAACCTGCACGGTATCGTTTTCAGAATGCATTGTGATCTTTAGGATGTCAAGTTTGACGTGTGCAAACTTCATATGACCAATGAACCTTAATAGTATCAATTGCTTCGCATAACTCACAAGCCCCTGCAATAATTTTTAAGCATATTATGAGAAAATGGAAATACTTAATGCTAAAAACTCTCAATTGCTTTGAATACTTAATAAAATTAATTTTCGTTACTCCTCTAATATTGTTGATAAAAATTATATCATAATAATGGATAATAGGAACTCAATTCACAAATATTTTAGCATAACTTGTCTACAATATAAATTGTGCTACAAAACGCTTTCTCGTTTTTTTCAACTTTTACAATTTACAAGACAGCATATATGTACATACATGTGCAATTTTGGATACACCTTTCTTCTTAAAAATCTCTTCGGTTTCAACTCCCTGCGGTCAATATATAACGGCAAAATTGTATATCATATAGTTGAATATAAAATGTTCCTGCGTGAGAAAACGAGAGAAAAGGAGGACGTTTATAAAAGGACCTCTTGTGCTAGATAATTATTCCTCAACAGTGTTTGAGAATTATTATATTTTGAAGACGCGAGATTGTACATTTGAAGCATCCAAGTTAACGAAAGTAAAGTACAATAACATTCTTCAGAGAAATCTTTATTACGCGATAGTGCCCGATAGTGACTGTCACATGTGCATATAGATACAGATCACTTTCTCGTTCTCTTAACTTTTACAACTTTTACAAGACAGCATATATACGTGCAATTTTGGATATACCTTCCTTCTTAAAGATCTCCTCGGCATCAGCTCCCTGCCGTCAATATATATTTCACTATCACTATTATCTATCACGCGGCGATGGTCACGACTGTCACACTGTCACTATCTATTTTTAGGTTACCGCTGTATTCCAGCATAGATCGGTCTTTCTTAACAGCTTCATGCGTCTGTGATTGAGAAAGAAATCTGATAAGTTCTGTATACTAGCTCAATATAATGCAACATATATACGAATATGTATATACAACTTTTATAAAACAATACTGTTTGAAATAATACAAGCAATAATAATTTTTATAATTACCTCTCTACATATCTTAAATGTGCATAAATTTTCTTCTAACTATATTTGTAATGTCATCAACTTTTCACGTTTGTTGAATATTTGCATCATGAGCACCAATAGCTAATCCCATCAGATTTTCTCGAACATTAAATTCATCGGTATATCTAAAATAAGGCAAATTTTACATAATGCTAAAACAGTAATTATTACTTACATCTGCTTATATATAAAATATATGATTACAAAGATAAATCTGTATAAAAAATCTATAGTTACTGTAACGTATACCTTAGATTAGATTTGTACGAGCAAGCAATATAACTAACCTCGCGCGACACCACGCGAGCACACGTCATTGCGTTAAAAAATATTAATGTAAAATATAATTATCCACATACATTATATATAATAGTGAATTATATATAATAAAAAATTCTACTAACCTCGCAAAACACACCACGCAAACACACGTTACATCACGCCATACACGCGCGAAATTCGCCAAACTCGCCGCGATCTCGATCGCCGTCGTCACTTCGATCCTTGCGTGACGCGACACGCGACCGAAATTCATAATTAAACCATCGTATTTAATGGTGAGAGATCACATTAATAATAAACTTTCACATTAATATTAACCTCCTAACGACACGACGCGAACTGTCACATCACGATTGATCATGACACACACGCACGAAGCTCGCACGAAACTCGCGCCGCGATCTCGCGATCGCACGGGGCTTCGACCGACCAATCACATGCACGGTAAAACGGTAACAATCACGCGATATATTCGACTCCAAACAAGCACTTCTCGCGTCTCCATGACTTTTTTTATTATGGATAAAGGATAAATAAACTTATCGTATACTTAATTATAAGCCGCATTATCCGCCGTCCGCGTCGTCACGCACACCCATATCACTCACTCGCACATCCACGCTGATAATTATTTAAGGAAAGTCCCCTATTATGAGATAGGCTCCTAATATGCGACAGCGAGGTTTCTGCTAAACTAATAGGCCCTATCTGTTGGTTCCACCATGAACTTATTGCCCTTAGAGTAAACCTATTTAGTGGAAAATTTATTGTTTGATCGTGCGTGTAGTCGTTGCAGAGAAAGAAATTATGAAATTGGATGTTGTCAAGTGCCATGGATATGAGTCTTTAAATCTTGTTTATTATATAATTAATAAATATTTGGCAATAAGTTCTACATGCAGCGATAGAGTAAGGTCGTATTAATAGGAAAATACGGGATATGTTGAGTTGCTCAATTGTAGAGATTAGATTTGGTGATCGTGAAACCGCAAGGCGTGGTACTCGTAACATGAGATACTCAGGGTACTCCTGGGTTGCTGGAGTATCAAAGTTATTGTATAGTAATAAAAGAAGAGAAAATACTATATTAACGTTAAGGGAAGGTTTATACGAATTTATAAGACTGTGCTGACCTTGATTTGAGAGGGAAGGGTGGAGGGGGAAGATTATATATAATATTGAGTATAAGTGATGGGTTTACAATTGTTGCAATTATACTTCTCCATTACATTTGTCTTTCAAAAACTTTAAATAAAGTTTTTTAATTGCAATATCATGTATTTTGCACTTTATTAGCGATTTCCTGGGGTCTCTCATATTAGGAGCACACTTTTGCGATTTTGCCGAAAGCTTATTTCCCACATTTTTCTAATTTTTAGCAAAATTAATATTTAAATTAAATTTTACATTTCAGCATCTTAAAGCTTATTAAATTCTCTTCAAAATGACCTACTATATTTTTCAATTCTACCCATAGACTTCCGGCAATCACACAAAATAGATATGGTATCTCGTAATCGGGTACTTTCCTCTTTATTACTCCTATCGCATTCTTCTCTAAATTATTTTTATTTATTGTTTTTCTTATTTATTTAAAATTTCGAGGTCTAGCAACGCCAAGTTTTTTTACAAGAAAAATTTATGTATTTTAATATAAAATATTTTTATTTATAAGTTTTGTAATTGTACTACAATTTATCACTATTTTTTAAAAGAAACTAATATTTTTATATATAATTATGTTCCTACAGAATAATACATATTTCGAAAATTATTACATATTTTGATAATTAAACTTTTATAAATTTACATAGAATCATATATCTATTAATAATTTAACGATAAAAAAGTCCAATAGCAACAAAATATAAAACGTTACATTAGTTTTTTATTTAAAAATGCTATAAAGATTATACATCATAAAGATCTTGACTGTGTATAAAAATATAACTAATTGTAAACTGTAAGAAATTACATATAGATAACTAAAAGTTATCATCAGACTTTCTTATCACATAAAAAATATTATTGTATTCATAAAACTCCCGAAATATGAATATGCGTATGTTAAATATGATTACATGTGTGTGTACTGAGTTTATAATAAAATATTTTGCTATTTGCTTGCTCTATGTGCTTTAATAATAATTGTCAATAATAACTGTTTAAAATTGATAATCATTATGTATTAATAAAATTTGCTTACGAGATAAAAATACGTGACTATGTTCGACTTAATTTACGTGAAGATGAAAAATATAAAACGATTACTAGTAAAACATTTACCACATATTTATAAATTTTAACTATCTGCCGGTAACGCTTTGAATGTAAAAGCTGAATAGCCATAGTAATTTAATACGTAAAAAGCCCAGTTTTGATTATTGGGCGAATTACATAATTTATATTTAGATTACGCTCATAAAATCTAATATCGGTAGGCTTCTATAAGAGAAGCATTGTATTAATATGTCGCAAATATTGGACTAATCATAGCCTGAAAAAAGCTTTGTGCGCTCGACCATTCGGTATTTGACCCTGCAGTCTTAATCTGCGGACAGCTTCTCTCAAGTGCTTTGGTTGTAATGGACCAGTTTCATTCTGGGCCTCCATAACACCTAAAGCTATACAACAAGCACAATATAATCTAGAATTAAATTCCAATATTCTAACCGTACTTATAAAAAGAGCTCGTACCTTCTTCAACAATCTCGCCAACAAATACCTTAGCAATTCACGACATAGCTATGACAACGTTCTGAGACACTGAATAGCCTGTTTTGGTTTGCATAATCTGTGAAACATATTTAGTATAATACTTCTTTAATGGAACGGCTATTTCTTTTGTAAATAACGACTAAATATAAGGTGCGTACCCTCTTTATAGCTGCTTTTGGAAATGCAGATCGTCTGTACATCTCGTATCTGTCCAATTGATCTTCAGTAGTACTCTGTAAAAGAAAAGTTCTCAAAAATATATTCTCAATAGTCAAACAATAAACTTGTTATACGTGCACATAAACTTTTAAGACGTCAAATACGTACTGCATCTTTTCTTTCTCCTCCTTTTCTATCTCCCTTCTGCTCTTCTCCTTACTCTTCCGCCTTTTTTTCGTACTGACTGGGTTGGCGCGAGGTATCATAATATATCATTACTGAATATATCCTCTGCAGTCTGTTCGTTTTCCTTACTGTCAAATTAATGCTTCACAATCTCTATTGCCTCCACAATCCGGTAGGTAGAATTAGATCCTGTATTTTCAGTCTCTTCAGTATCCGACTGCGATTGAGAGCTCATTGCATCCAACAACTCCGCCTAAGTAATACAGATAATGATTATATTAGTTAACTCTCTTAAAAAATAAGTTATAAAATTTATTTAAGTGTTTAATGTTTTTTCTACTAACAGTAAAAATGGAAAAGTTACAAATTTTAAGTAACATCAAAGGAAAGGAAAACGTAAAAAGAAGGAAGATAAGAGAGATAAGTGATTTCGAAGTACAACATAGTATAAGTGAATAAAAGAAAGAAAGAGGACATGTAAAATGTATATATATGAAATGAAAAGAGAGCATTTTTATCTTTTTTTAACTCTTAAAACTGGAAAAGAATAAAAAATAAGTTGAACCGATAATAATAACTTACGATAATTTCTTCGCGTGTAAACGGGATTGATCTCCTCGGCATCAGCTCCCTGCCGTCAATATATATATCAGCTGTACAGCTACAACATATTATGTACGCGCGGTAGAAACACCTCCTGCGAACAGGTTCCTTGATCTCCTCGGTATCAGCTCTCTGCTGTCAATATATATATATATATATCTCTACAAAGTAAAAATGTATTGTATAATCAGAATACTAGCAACGTGCACAACTTCATTTGAAATTATAATAATTGGGTACAACATTCATCGCACGATACTGTTATAATTGCAAATCGGAAACGTACCTCAAGTCCAGCTCTTCTGCGATCAACGAAGTCGGGATCGAACGTGTCAGTTGTCACTTTCTGCCAAGCGTAGAGAACCTTCTTTTCCGGCAGCGGTAGTAACACGATGTAGGGATACGAAATCTCCAAATAAGCACGAAGCAATTCAAATTCAGTATATCGCCGGCACGATTACGATGTTACTGTCGTTTAGCGTACGCGCGTATGCGCGCGTTGTCGCACCTTACCTTATTTCGTGCAAACATTAACGTGCGGCAGAAACGCCTCGTGTGAACAGGTTCCTTGATCTCAGTATCAGCTTCCTGCCGTCAATATATAAAAGAAAATATAGGTTAACCTATAAACCGTCACGTAAACGTAGTATAAACAGTAAAATAAGTAACAGTAATATATAGAATAAGATAATTATAGGAGATAATTACATAATAAAACAATTACCTTGAATTAATCGTCGCGTCGCGTAATAATAAAGAATCACACGGTCGGTCTCGCTCCGACACTACCGTATCTCTCGATAGGTTAAGTGAACTGACTGTGACTTGACAGCACGCTGAACGCACTATAACTATCTGCACTGCGCGCAGTACAAACACGTATATGAACGCACTATATCTGCACTGCGCGAAAGCGCCGCCAGTGGCGAAAAAGTGAAAGGAACATTTTCTCTGATCACGTGATATATGAGTATATGAGGCGTTTCACGCCAAATCGGACACCATTTGGCTTTTGCATCTTCGATTTTTTTGAAAATTTTTTATGTTATAGTATTGGTTGAAAGAGCCCTCCATGATTTTTTAAAAATTTTTTTGTCATACCGTTTTCAAAATATCGATTTTTGAAAAATTACGTTACTTTTTTTTTAAACGCCCATAACTTTGCGAAAAATGGGCCAAATAAGACGTTTTTTTTCAAAAATTGTTTTTTTAAACACACTTTTGATAAAAAATATTTAAAAAATCGTTCAAACTGTATTTCTATAAATTTTTTAAATTTTTGACACAAATTGTTGGTTTACAAAAAGCACGTACTGATCGATTTTCTCCAAAATTTTTTGTAAAAAACTATCATCGATTCCACAACTTTTAAGCCTAAATTGATAATGGGATAATAACGGGATCTATATTTTTT
>JASTWP010003034.1:20000-31682 GCA_030770255.1 Temnothorax ravouxi
TCTTTTAAACTTTCTTTTCCTTTCTTCTTTTGTTATTTTACTCTTTTCTTTTTTTAATCCAAATACTTTAAATCTCATATTATTTCGTAGATCCATCTATGTATAACCTTATACAGTATCGTACAACTCTCTCTCTCTCTCTCTCTCTCTCTCTCTCTCTCTCTCTCTCTCTCTCTCTCTCTCTCTCTCTCTCTCTCTCTCTCTCTCTCTCTCTCTCTCTCTCTCTCTCTCTCCTCTCTCTCTCTCTCTCTCTCTCTCTCTCTCTCTCTCTCTCTCTCTCTCTCTCTCTCTCTCTCTCTCTCTCTCTCTCTCTCTCTCTCTCTCTCTCTCTCTCTCTCTCTCTCTCTCTCTCTCTCTCTCTCTCTCTCTCTCTCTCTCTCTCTCTCTCTCTCTCTCTCTCTCTCTCTCTCTCTCTCTCTCTCTCTCTCTCTCTCTCTCTCTCTCTCTCTCTCTCTCTCTCTCTCTCTCTCTCTCTCTCTCTGGTGAGTACAGCGTGCGTGTCTGTTCTGTCGCTCCTGCTTCGATTAGACATATCTCTGCCGAAAGCTGCCTTCGGGCAATTTTTGTTACAGAATTGAGCAGGTTTTTTGTTGCTTGTCACGCACAATTGTTATCCTTTTGGCGATTGCTGCCTGTGGTGAGCATTTCTGCTGCAAATATTATCGCCTACTTTAACCTAACTTGTGGCTGTTCCTGTGGAAGACGTGGATCTTAGCTGCGCATGCGCTTTTCATCGTTTTGCTTCTCTGCTTGTTCACATCTTGTGCACGTTACTGATTGGGGGCTAACTGGGCTTGCCGATCAGCGTGAAGCGACCTTTACAATCATTACTACGCATGTGCCTGCTACTACGCTTCTCTTTCTACATGCTATCTCCGAGTGCGTGCTGCCTGAGGGACTGTTGATTGGCTATTGCGTTTGGTAGCCGACGACGTAATACGTAATACTGTGCTTGCGGATCTATATGAAGTGATTTTTACATCTAATTATACGGCATCTCTTGTGATTTACTTTTCGTTGATACGTAGTCCACTATTGCTTGTTGTAAGACTCACTTTTGTTTATCATGCCTCTTACACTGACTACATCTAATAATGCAGATAGTGCCTCTTTCTCGCGTTCATACTTGCCTAATTATGCTGACGAGCTTTTGCGCCAGCTGATGGTGAAGCTAATGGAGTCAGAAGCTAGATTTTTAGCTTTTATTGAGAGTCAACGGCGGACAAATGAGGAGTCAGAAGCTAGATTTTTAGCTTTAATTGAAAGTCAAAAGCGGACAAGTGAGGGAATTGCTGATAAGCTCGATTGTTTAACTCAGATTGCGGACACCGTAGCTCAAAACCGTCAGCGCATTGCCAAGTTAGAACAAGAAAACGCTAATTTAGTGCGCAAGCTCCGAGACTTAAAAGCTGCTCAGTCTACACAGCAGACTTGTGAGGGCAATGAGCTGATTATATCGGGACTGCCGGCGACTTTATCTGTTACTCCTTCTGAGCTTGCTCATAATGTGTTCAACGCTCTCGATGTTCCGCATCTCTCGTGTCATATTCTTGATGCAAGAACTGTAGTTAGGAATTCTCCGCCAGCGGCAGTTCATGACAGACTTGTATCAACTGTATCTAGTCGCTCTTGTATAGTTACCTTAGCCTCGAGTGCTGTCCGCGACATTATTATAGAAAAAAAAGAGCCAAAAGACTGCTTAAGCAAAGTGATGTGTGCGGTAACAGTTCTGATAAAGGTGTTCTTGTAAATGAGCTTCTCTCCAAAGACACTTACGAATTGTTACAATTAACTAAGCGCGTTGCTAGAGAAAGGTCTTATAAGCATGTTTGGTTACGACGCGGTCGAATACGTGTCAGGCGTTCTGAAGGCAAACCTGTTATTTATGTCAACTCTAACTCTGACCTTGCAAGGCTTGTTTGACCTGTTCTCTTCTCTGGTTTTTATTATACGGCACGCTAACGCTATTTTTAATTATGCTTTCTTACTGGATTTATACTTTATCTTAATTACCAATTTGTTGTACTCACATTTGCTAATCATACGTATGTTTTAAGTTGCGTCAGTTCTTACAGTTTATATTAGTGAGATTGCTAGTTGCTTGCTTTATGAGAGAGAGCATGCACATCATACTAACGTATGTCCGCTTTATTTCGCTATTGTTTATATTACACTGTATCTTTGCATCTTGTAAATGCTATATTCTTGTAATTGCTGTAATATTAACTGCTTTAGTATTGTGATCGCAATGTTTTGTAACAGCTATATTACTCTTTTGTGCTTGCAGTTATATTTTCTATGTATCTTTTTGTCCTGTAGCCATTGTTTGGGCATAATAAATGATCAAATCAAAATCAAATCTCTCTCTCTCTCTCTCTCTCCTCTACCCCTCTCTCTCCTTCTCTTCCCCTCTCTCTGTCTGTCTTCTACTTTTTCCCTCTCTTGTTCGTCATCTTTAACTTTGTCAAACACATCTAATCACGGAGAAAAAAATTATGAAGAAACACGCTATCACCATATTAATCGTCGACGAGATATCGCACAATATAAGTTTTATTATTTGAAGGCTTACCTCCTTCTCTCTTTCTCTTTCTCTGTTTTTTTCTTTTTCTTTTTTTCTCCTTATCTTTCTTTTTCTCTGTCTACTTATTCTCCTATTGTTCATCATTTTTAACTTTGTAATATCACGCTATCATCATCTTCATCGTAGATGAATTATGCATAATATAAGTCTAATATTATTTTAAGGCTTGTTTCTCTCTCTTTTTCTCTCTCTCTCTCTCTCTCTCTCTTTCTTCTTCTTCTTCTTCTTTTCCTTTCTCTCTGTTTCTCCCGACTCTTCTTCTTTTTCTCTTATTTGTTATCTTCAACTTTCTTTCTCTCTTTCTCTTTCTCTTAAAATTATTGTTTATGTATGCTAGTTCTTACAGATATTTTTATGTCGTTATCTTGCCATTTTGTATCTTTGCCCTTCAGCCTATGCTTGGGCATATTAAATATATATCAAATTAAATATCTCTTTCTTTTTCTTCTTCTTTTCTTTTCTCTCTGTCCCTCTCGACTTTTCTTCTTTTTCTCTTATTTGTCAACCTCAACTTTGTCATATCTAATTACAGAGAACAAAAAAATTAACACACAATTATTAACACAATCACTATCACCATCTTTATCGTCGACGATTTACGCACAATATAAGTTTAATTATTTTTTTAAAACTTACTTCAGTAGGAGATATTTTGAGAGACCTGTCCCGGGAGCTTCAAGGGGGGAGCGGGGCAAGGGGGACCCCAAGGCGAGGGGGGAGCGGGGCGTGGGGGACTTCTTGGCGAGGGGGGAGCGGGGCGGGGGAACTCCGGGCGAGGGGGAAGCGGGAGCGGGGGGGGGAATCGGTTAGCGCGTCGGGACATGTTGTTTATTAAATATTGATAAACATATTGTTGACAAGGGATACCGCCGCCGTTCGGCTGAGGGGGAGAGATATCCGCGTTCTAGGCCGAGGGAGAGGAAGGGGGTAAATGTCCGCGTTCTACTCCGAGGGTGGTCCAGGGGGAGAGGGGGGTAATTTTTTCTGCCCAGGGTATTACAAAGGCTAACAAGCGCCGTTCGGCTGCTGGAATTTTATCGGTGAATATAAACAAAACAGTGAGTTAGACACTTGACTCTGCAATGATCTCACCCTTCTAGAACATGTGAGCCGCCATTCGGTTACGGCGTCTCACTACAAAAGCGAGCGTCGATGGTCCGACGACGGTTTAAAGATAAAATAGCCGAGGTAAACAATTGATAAAATTTGTCACCGATGACGATTTAACCGATGCGGAGTCCTCTTCATGTTTTTTTCTAGGAAGAGCCGCTGCCGATTACGATTTAACCGTCGCGGCGGTATTCGGTTACGGCGCGGCATATTACAAAAAGCGAGCGCCGATGTCCGGCTGCTGGAATGTATAAACAAAATATGTCTAACGATAATTATACAAACGCATAGCATCCATTGTCGCCAGGATGATTATGGTGAGGGGGGTCCGCGTACAACGGTCGCGTCGATTCGCATGACGTCACACGGCGCGCTCTTGTCTCTCTCGCTCCCGCGTTATTAATTTAAAAAAAATTTACCTTAGTCTCGACGAGGGGGGGGTGCCATGACCGCGGCTCTGCCTTCGTCTCAACGCAGCCAGCAAAGACTCATGCGGATTTTGGGCACCAGGGCGGCGGTTGATGGGAGGAGGACTCGCGATATGCACGTCGAACGCCAATTCGTCTGCCAATTTCTCGTCCTCCTCCGTTGGAACGTACGCGCGGCCCTGCGCGAGGGCTTTGACGTAACGTTGCGCCCGCCCGCGTCCGAGGGCCGCGCGATGATCTACGTAAATTTCTCTCCGCCCGCGTCCGATACCGAGAGGCCGAAGAGCATTCAGGATCGCCTGCCCGCGTCCGATAGTGGGTGACTGACGCGGTGGTTCGGGAACAACGAGCCCCTCCTCCTGATCACTATTAGAGTCGTTAACAAAGTCAAACTTGACAATACGTCTAAGATTTTCAAGAGGAGGCATCACAAAAACAGTATAATTACAAAAAACAATCACAAAGGTGACTAATTGTGTCACTAATCCTTAAAAAAAATGTATTTGAACGAAACGTGTTTGCACGCTCACGGCTACGATGAGACTGAATTCAACGACGGTTGTAGAACGGAGCGGTCAAAGAGTCACCAGAGCTCAGAAAAGTAATTAAGATAAAATATAGCTAGCATTACAATGGCTAGGATTCGTTGGAGCATCGGCACCACATATGTGAGCATCACCGAAGCATCGCTTCACAGTTTACGACATACGATACCTCGAATTTCAAGTGATCTGAATGGTTCGAGTCGAACGTCGCATATACGGCTCGAATAGAAATGCGTGTGAAGAAATTAAGTCATAATTTATATTTAAAAAATACATTTTTTATTCTTCTTCTTTTACATTTTTCTTGTTCTTACGTACTACGGTTTGCGCACTAAAAATAAATCTGCGAGCTCACAATCGACGAGCTGATGTTTATCGAAGGCATCGCTATCGCGTATTACATTCAATACTTGCGTAGGTAATATACATTTTAATATACATTTATTTCTCATGTAATACATCGTGTATAATATTATCTGCAGCATACGCCAACAGTTCACAATCAATAATTGAATTCTTATCATAAAATTCACGCAAGATTCTTGCTGCATCACATTTATCGGTTATACAATTTTGACGTAAAATGGTTACAAAATGTTTAAATTTGTCACTTACGTCATGAACAATTCGGTATAATTGAAAATACACATTCTCGACGCAATATTCTAGTTCGAATAAGAAGAGTACGGTTGACGGTTTCATGTACAAGCTGGTGGCGCACGATGTCAATTTTACAATATCTGCGTCACGTATTTTAACGAGTTCCAGATCTCGAAACGCTAGCGATGATGGCCCTGGTGACTGCACGAGTCGCTGAATATCTGCACGTCTTTCGATGAACGTCACCCACGTTGCATGAGGCAGAATTATCCGATTGCCTCGGTTATCGCCAATATGTATATCCACAGAGGACATAGGTCCCACGTTCATCCCAATATCCAAATATTTATAAGCTGTTGGTGTCAATGCGTATCGTTTGCCTAGTATACGAACCGCGCGACGCTTCAACGAAATGCTATAGAAAAAAATAATGAGATTACTTTCAAAATAATACAATTCGCAAAAAAGATTTTAAAAAATATAAAGCTTTATAATTTAAGAAAAAAACGAAAAACTTACTTGTTACACTTGTTCTCGTACGATGGAGTTTCATCATCGTCATCGTGAATCGGTACGTAATAATTCATACGTCTACTGTATTGTTCATACGCCACTGTTACCGCCGTTGCTTCCTTCAACGGAATACATTCTTTCTCTCGGTTATGAGAAGTGAACACCGTTCGCACAAGCAGTCGATACGAGACTAGTCGTATAAAATTAATCGAATATACGCGGCAACTCCCAAAATGAAGGAGAGGGGGAATTAATGTTTCTGGAACGCGCAATCAGCGCTCTGAAATTTAGGAGAGGGGACTATGGTAGGATGTTTTTTTTATTAAGACGTATCCCCCCCTCTCCCTTCCGCATGACATCAACCGCGAAACATGTTCAGACATGTTCGCTGAAACCTGATACCCCCCTCGAAGCTATCGAGTTAGAATTCGTCACGTGTACCTACTTATTCTTTAATTTTGTACACTATCGACTAATGGGGGAAAGGAAATAAAACATTGTAAAATTTACACATGCATATAAAATTTATTTTTAAAAAGATGACAATTCTTTCTGTCGTTTCGACCACCAGTTAAATATTTTTAATACATTTTGCAACGCGCAATTTTTAACGTGTTTTCCACATCGCATAGTATTGGTAACATCTAGAATATTTAAAGATTCGATATCTTCGTAATCCGCCGTCGTTGTCCTCTTCCTCACCGAGCACGGCCGATGTAATTAAACGCTTCACCTTGCTGTACGGCACGTTTCCGTCTTCCCATCGTAATCCATGGTGATTGTGAATCAACCAGGACGCGCACGATTTGTCGGATTTTGTGAGGAGATTCCACGGCATGGGGCATGTAAAGATGTAATGCGCCAGAACGGCCCCGTTTCTCAGCACCGCCGCCTCCTTCACGACAAATTTCATCCCGACGACGAAACCTTGCAGGTCGACGAACGTTGGTGCGGACATGAAGAGATATCTCTCTCTTCGATGCGTGAATCGAGAGGAATGACGCGCGTTTCGCGACACTCTGATTTTTATATCCCGCTCGCCTTTTTTTCCCTCTCATAAATTTGTATCGGAAGTGAAAGAGAGAGAAAATTTTCGTCGACGTTGCCGCGAACACTCAGACTATTTTGCGCACTACGTTGGTCAACGGATTGTACTCGATCACGCGATCGTGTATGATGAAACAGTACGCGGAGGTATTCGGCGGTACGTTCTCCATGCAATCGAATTCTAGTCTGACATCCACGGTGGCGTTTTTGACGGATTCGTTTTGTCGAGAGCAATCGATGATCACGAACGGGCCGTTACGTAGAAAAGTCGAAACGGTGAGACTCGGCTCGAGATATTCGTATCCGTAATAGCCCTTGCAGAAACGCGCTTACATATCGTACAGAATCGCCCATCTGTGTTTACCAAAGTCCAAATTCAAATCGTCGTACGGATAGACTTCCGAGTTTAGGTAGAGTTTTACGTTGGTCAATTTGCAGTCGTTGAATCGGCTCGTGTCCGCGGACATGACGTTCTTCCGACCCGTTTGCAGAGCGAAGACGACGTATCGCGGTTTCTCGAGCTGAGTCGCGGTCTTAATGGCCCACGAGTGCTTGGTCGTGTTCTGCAACAGGGGATACTCGTACAGATCCCACGAACGGAAACCCATACTTAGATATCGTCCGTTTTCCAAGGTGCGCAGCATCGACAGCTTGTTGACTTCGCTCAATACCACGTGAGGCATTCGCCACTGTATCTTGAGTAGTTTGACGGTAGGCTCCAACGCGAGACTTCCCATCAGACAATTGTTGTCGGTGCGCAATCGTATCAAGATTAATTCGTGACGAGCGTTGATCACCACGCGTTTGTAATCCTCGCAAAATCCCAGTAACAGGTTGAGCGGTACGCAGAAATTGAAGTATCCGTTCGGGTTATTATGTGGTTCCCAGCCCGCGTTTCGCAGGATCACGCTTCTGTCGGACGATACCGTTACGTAGTTCTTGATCGTGCTGGTTATTCCTACGTTTCTGCAATGATCAATCTCCACACCGTCGAGCTCGTATCGAATTTCATCGAACATGAACGCGACGCAATTATTCCCCAATACCACGTTATCGGCTTGGCCGGCTGCTCTGGTCACCGTCAATGTTCCTTCGACGTAGAGAAAACTTTCGCACGGCAACGTATACAGATCCTGCTGTTGTATGGGTATTCGTATTTCGTCGCTATACTCGAACGTTGTGTTGGCGTACGGGTCGTACGTGTGAGTCTCGATCTTGACGATGCGATCGTCAAAGACCGGCTCGCCTCCGATGTTAAGAATTTCAGTCATCGTTTAAATGTTTCGTACCGCGAATCCCAGAGATTGTAAAAATTTAACGTTCGATGCGTTAAGCTTCTTTCTCGTCTCTGTTTTCGTCTGTGTTTTAACGCTACCGAATGTCGATTTGATGATATCGTCGATCGTCGCAGTCGTAAAGATATTCTTATCTGTCGCGTGCTTCGAGTCGTTCAACACGAGCATGTCACACGTCGCGCGTTATCGCTGTTGCCGTCGTACGTGCAATCTGACGGTGATCTCTTCTCCTCGAAAATCGAGCAATCGTCCGTCTTGATCCGTGACGCGTATCGTTAGATCCGTAACGCTTCGCGCGATGATCGGCAGATAAATGATTTGCGTTTCCGATATCTTATATCCCGGTGGTACGCTCGGTGAAAATTCGTGTATCGTGTGAACACGTTTGCCGTTGCTGTACGCACCCGCGGTCACGTTACACTCCACGCGAATAATGTTTACGTTGATAATATTAATCGACGCGTCCGATTCGTGCCACTGTCCCGGCTGCAATATACGCTTCGACGAGAATCCCAGCAGCGATCCAACGTTGTTCGGTTTGTTAAAGTTCACTCTGAAAGCGCACTTGATCTCGCTCTTCATCGTATTGTAATTTGCGCGGTGCACTATCGGGTATTCCGCGGCCTCGTCTTCGTAGCCTCTCGCGCGATATTCGCGACCGTCGTACGATCATCGTTGGAACGATTTACGCGTCGCGGGCGTTTTCGTGAAATTTCGCGTTTCAAAAACTCATGTATGGCTCGTATCTCGTACGATCCCTCGGGAATCGTAATTTCCGTGTCATCCTCGTCGAAATAAAATTTATTGTTCGAAGAATTCACGTTCAGAATCGTGTGATAAGTCTCAAAACACGTTAGACCGAGCTCGTAGTCACCGTCGCTCAGATCCACGGCGGGAAAATACTGCTCCGCGAGGATGCTGCTCTTCCCGGTCAGCGTGAACGTTATAGACATGTCGGTGGAAACCGTTAAGGAATACTGAGTCACCACGGCGCACCGTCAGACTTTAAATTAGCGTCGATCGTCCGGAGAAATCGCAGGCACAATTGTCCACAGATGTTCTGATCGTATCGCTGATAAGACGTGCAATTGTACTCGATCTTCGTCACGCTCGGCCCGAAATATCGCACCAATTCTTTCGGCGGTCGAAGATTGCCGAAACTGTCGAAATATACGACTCGATCTTCCCTCTTCGCGTACGCTACCCAATGAGTACCGGGACCCGTTGCATCGTCCAAATTTACGATACCGCTCTCGTTTCGACGTACACCGCCGATCGGTAACGAATCACGCATGAAGACACCTCTGAAGAACGGTACGCGCATACGCCTTGCCAGTCGATTCAATTGTACGTTAGTCGTAATACCCGCGGGCATATTTAACGTCTTTTTGACGTTTTTTTTTTATTTTTGACGCTACTCCTCGCCCGCGTTTGTGCGGGCCGAGATACAGCCCTCGTCCATATTTGTACGGAGCGAGATAAAGTCCACGACTTTCCACGGCACGATTGTGACGTTGCATCTCTTCCAGCTGACGCCGCGCGGCTTTGTTATCGTTCACGGCCTTTACGACTCCCGCCGCTCCGCCGGCCAGAGAACCGAGAACTCCCAACAACGGTAGAATCGGCAATACGCCGCCTCGTTTCGCTGTCGGAAGTATCCGTTTTTTCGTTAGCTTTTTTTTCTTCACCGTTTTCGATTTTTTTCGTTTTCAAGCCCATTCCGAGCTTCGTCTTAGCCTTCATGGTCGCCCAGACGGCTGTAGCGGCAGCTCTCTCTCCGAGAGTCGAATCTCTCGCGGTAATGCGTTTTCGCGCTTCCGCAGCGAGTATCTCATCCGCCGCGTGTCTCTCGGTGAGATCGCGGTTACGCGAATAGGCTATGTCGTGCTCGCGACACGCCGCGTCCAATGGATTGATACCTTGATCGCCTCTCGCCAATCGATCTTGTAAACGAGTTCCCGGACCGCAAAATTGATAGCTGGGAATGTGTAATTCGAACGGAAGTGCGTTTATCGCGCGATTTAACAGGCCTCCACTATTTTTTTTCGTTGACATTTGCCGCAATCCTTTATCATTGGCGCGGGACCGTCGACGTGCGTTCGCTGCCACGGTTGATTGTGATGTTTGTAACAACGACGATACGTCTGAACCTCCAAATCCGCCCTTATGTGTTCCGGAAGCTTGTCCCACAAGTAGTGGACGTGATCGCCGCACGTTTGCAGCAGAACGGCTTTCGGCACAAATTGCAGCTGTTCGGCGCTCAAGTCGCGAATATCGGAAGGTCTCGACAGTAGAACGAACATTTTTGCTACTGAGCGATTCGCGGTTCCGCTCGGCTATAAATAGGCGTTCGAGTCAGCCAGAAAGTCGACAGTGTGGAAAGAAATGAGATTCGTGCGACAACCGTTGGCGATTCGCGTGACGAATTGCGACGACAGATCACGGTTGATGGGGAGCAACGTGGAGAAACGCAAGCACGGTACGATGCTGCCGGCTACTATACGCGCGATCATTTGCGGCCCTTCGAATTGCGGTAAAACCAACGTTCTGATTAGCTTGCTGGAAAGTCCGCACGGTGTACGTTTCGAAAACGTGTACGTGTACTCGAAATCGCTGCAACAGCCGAAATATCGATATCTGGAGAATTTATTGACATCGATCGACGAAATCGGCTACTTTACATTCTCCAATAACAGTGACGTCATTCCACCGAGCGATGCACGTCCAAACTCGATCTTCGTCTTCGATGACGTGGCGTGCGACAAGCAAGACACGGTGAGAGAGTATTTCTCAATGGGCAGGCACTCGAGCGTCGACTCCTTCTATCTCTGTCAGACGTACGCGAGAATACCTAAACATCTGATACGCGACAACGCGAACCTGCTGATCCTGTTCAAACAGGATGGTACCAATTTGAAACACGTGTACAACGATCACGTAAATACCGACATGTCGTACGACGAATTTTGCTCGTTGTGTCACGATTGTTGGCAATGCAAATACGGTTTCGTAGTAATAGACAAGGACAGCGCGTTTTCGAACGGCCGATACAGAAAAGGATTTAACGTGTTCGCGATACCGCAAAAGCGATCAGTCGGTGCCGATACCTCGTCGGAGGTGAAACGTTAGCCTTATAGAGATCGACGTTCTGCTTTGTTTTCCCCGCGATGGCCGCGATCAACGGGAGCGAGAATATTCGCGAACGCGAGAAGATCGTGAAAGAGATTGCGAAAACGAGTAATTCGATTCGCAAGAAACTTTGCGCTTTGAAAACCGGTAAGATCGAGAAGGACATTGAGTTGGACACGCACTTTAAACCTCTCATCGGACCGCTGAAAAAGATCGTCGATAACTCGAGCTTGACCGCGGTGAAAAAAGAGGAACCAACGGAGAGCGACGCTGACGCGAAAATCGAACCGCTATCCATTCAACAGCGCGGGGAGGAGGAGGAGGAGGATGAGGATTGGGAGGATGCGACGTCGAAAAAGAGAAAACGATCAGACTCCTGGTTGGATCTCCCATCGACACCGCTTAAATCTAATCAATCGAAACGAACGAAA